>JAPYZB010001256.1:0-42445 GCA_030522745.1 Eupelmus kiefferi | reverse complement strand
GCCCCGGCCGAGGACGTTAGCCCCGTTCACAGGTGACCCATGCGAGTTAAAAAAAAAGAGTCGAGTGCGCGCTCGGTAAATGGGACGTGCAGCCGGCCGCGTGCGCAATCGATACGTCATATACAAAAGAAAAGGAACGAGCGGAGGAGGGAGCGAGGCGAGGATTTATCCCCGATGGCACACTGGGCGCATCTATTTCTTCCCGCATTTAGAGGGCCGAGCTAGCTGCTCTCGAGGCCAGGCCTTCATGCTCGCCGATGCTCAACGAGTTTGCTTTTCTCATTCTTCTCAAGAATACTGTGGGTGGAACGAATCAACCCTTTGTAAATTGATTTTCACTTCATTCTTGCGTATAGCTTACTCTGCTGATTTTAATTCTTTGTCATTTTTAATAACTTCTAGGTATTTGAAACACTTTTCGACTAGAAAATTTGTTTATTCTTCTCGTTTTAATAAACGTTATTGCCTATTTCTGAAAACGAGTACTTACAAAATATTGGCAATAGCCAGAGAAATTGAACGAAATAAAAAACAAATGTGATGGCAGCTTGATAATAATTTATCTCACATGTGCATGCTAGTGCAGCCGCTCAGCAGTACGAACAGTATCAGAGGAAAGCCTGTCTCTCGTGTTTTCATGCAAACTCGCAGCGTTAAACAGCAATTGCGTGTTTATAAAATACATATAACTAGCACTGTTTAAGCTTGTTTTGGAAAGGTAATGCAAGAGAGGATGCGGAAGGGGGCAGAAAGTATAATATTTCTCGAGAATTTCGAGGCGCTTTGCGCGGAACGAGCGCAGAGCCAGCAGCTTTGGAATTGAAGAAATTTCACAGCTCTTTATGTACGGATGCGCTCGTTGCGAATTCTCCTGGAATTTCGAAATTTCGAAATCGTTGAGTTACAAAGTAGCTGAGATAACGCACAGTGCTCTGGTATGCCCGACAGGTATTCGTATGGAGATATTTAATTTTGTTTCTAAACTAATAGTAAATTCTATGTGTGTAATTGGAATAGGGGCCAATTTTTAACGAATATATTAAAGTTAATTAAAATTCCTACACAATAACTAAAAAGAAAAACAAAAATAGTGAAAAATGAATTGTACTTCTTTAAAATTTCTTCTTTTGTTTGAGTAAAAAAAACATTTAATCTTAATCACCCTTTAATTCGTAGCCTTTTCTCCAATTCTTTCCGCCTCGTTCGTCATTTTTATCTTTTGTGCTTTTTTGTCTTACTCCCTTCTCCTTTTTCAATACCTTTTCCCTCTTCCATCGTTCTCCATTAACCTGCTACTCGTTTTTGTTTGTCCGCCTATATGTATGTGTCTCTCTAATTCACTTTTTCGCCCTCCATTTCTATATATAACACATACACACCTATGTGCCCGATCAGCGTTCGTCCGTTCACCCTTCTCATTTTACCAATCAATCCGGCAAATGTCCTGTGAAGAATCGACCGGCAGATGACAAAAAGGCGTTCGCGTAAAAACTGTGATCGAGTGCGACATGTGTTACGCTTTCGCTCGTCTAGCTTTTATCATTATTTTTCTGATTTTTCGATTTTATTTATTAAACACTAATTATTTTAATTAATATTTAATGATGAATATCTTGAAATTGTTATTTATTTACAGCAATATTATTCAACTATAGCAAATAAAATGAATTTATTAATTTATGTTTTGCAGTTCGAGAATACGTTTATTCAATTTCAAAATAAGTAATGAATAATAAATTATGACATTTTATTTTCATAGAAAGTTTAACAACATTTTCACGGTCCCATATACTTGAGGTAGTCGTAATACTTTTGACGATCTATTTGCGAATTATTAGAGCAATATATTTTTTTATAGATACTCAAATATTTTTTTGTCACCTGCTAGAATTAATGCACTCGTATAATAATTCAGCATATTGAATTTTTAGAAAACCTTAGTCTTAAGACTACCCAGAGAATTTTTCTTAATAACGAAGAAAAATTTACTTTTAGAAATAATAAACAAACTTTTAGCTTTAGCTTAAATTTCCGAAAATTCCATTCGCAGCTATTCAATTCCCGCATGTATACAAGGCGTAATTACCGTAATAGCCAGGCCAGGTAAATCGAGATACGCAGGGCCTTCAAAATTCACCAAAGGAAAACAAAAAGCCCGTAGCAGGCTGAACGCAAATCAGCGTGCAGTGAGGCAATCAATTGATTGGCGCGAGTTGCATCCACGAGGCAATCTCGCAGCCCAGACAGAAAATAAAAAGCTAAACTAACGCAGGAATAAAAAGCCAAGTGGGGCTAATTCATCAAGGGCTGCTAGGCTTATTTTCACTGCTCTTCTACTTCTTTCTTCTTCCCCGCCTATCCTCGCGCAACAATTTCTTTCCTTCATCCGCCCTCGTTTATAAACAGCGCAGTAATTAAATAGAGTTTTGTCCTCGCTCGTCGGCTTTACTTTTCTTTTGCTCGCAATTTCAATTGCGCGAAAGGAGAGCGCGCCTATGTTTTTAGAAACCGGATGAACGAGAGAACAGTGCGGATACAGCAGAGAGCGCTGCTTTGATGCGCGCACCTTGCGATGCTTTTTTCGTCCGTTTAAACGAGATTTTTTAGCGCATTAGGCTCTTTCAGGTGCGCTGATGCGGACATTTCAATCTTGATTGTCGAAAGATTTACAAAAGCTTTCTTGTTTTTAAAAAATAAATCTTGTAAAAATAAAAAAATATTTAAGTGTACATGAAAATTTTGAAATAATTATAACAATATCTAATTTTAAAATAAAATTATAGAAATATAAATTAAAATTATGCAGTAGTCATAAATTTAAACCTACAGTGTCAAGATTACACAAAGGTCAGGGATAACAATAGAACAGAAATATATTGATTAGCGTAAAATGATTTTTTTTTCTTTTTCTGCTTCTCTTGACAGTCAACTATTTCTGTTCCAATCGTTTTATATGACCTATAAAGTAGAAAGTAAGTAGGTGTACAAATTGAACATTGGAAAATCGAAACTAAAGCAGATGCTAACATAAAGAACATTCAATAACAGTTAATCATTTCCAACTTGGTGAGCAAAAGATATTAATGGAAGTGGTAGAATGATTTTAAAATAAAAAATATTAATTAAATTAATTAAAAACAAAAAGGTCATTGGACAAACCTTTTGATGAACAAGTTTATCTTACTCAACTTATAACAAAAACATAGCAAAAATAGCAGCATCTACAAAATTAACTGCTTAGAAAAAAATCTAAAAAATTCCTTAATAAATATCAATTTGGTAAAATGGTTCAGAAAATTTTCAATCTCGATTTTGTGTCCAAAACTCGTCAAAACTTTTTTCTCATTCAACGAAAACGCTTGCACCATAAAATCATTTCTTTTCCCTCTCAAAAAAGTAGAAAGTATTTTGTTTGACAAAGATTTAAACTTTTTGAGGATACAAAGACGATTATTGTAAATGATTATTGCAAAAGCATGAAAACAGTTTATATTTTTTAAATTTCTAAACAAAAGTTTCGAAAAATAATATAACATATACTTTCAAAAAATTGTGATATTTTTTTTTAAATCAAGTATTATTATCTACATTTTCTCCAGAGTTTCCAATTATCCTGCTACGATATTCTCTCAAAATCTTCATCGAAAACTTTATCCATTCCCCAAAATCCTCTTCAAAAATTCTTTCCTCCAAAAAAAATCATCTCTCAAGACTGTTACCGTATCCAGCACAAACCAGATATCCCTGCTCGCAAATCTCAAAGACAACTGCATACAAGGATCCCTCATTCCTCGAGGACAGAGAGCGGCACACAATAGATCCACATCCACGTACACAGGGTTTAGCGCGTGTATACTCACGTGAGGACCGTGTTCATAATTCAGCGACATGCAGCAGCAGCAGCAGCAGCAGCAGCAGCGGCAGCACGTTGCTTCGTGCTCCTGGCCGTCGCTTGCCATAGAGCCCCTCTCTTCTTTCTCTTCTCCTTTGCACACAATAATCGCTCCTTTTTTGTACCGTCGTGCTGCTCTCCTTTATTCTTTGGTGGCACTCAGCAACGCCGGCCGCATGAATGGAGAGCTTCCCGGCGCGCCGGCCGATATTTACGCAGCTCCTCGCTTAAGGAGCGCGGCCGCGCTCACTATTATTTCTTGGATCACACTTTTTGCAGCGCGCACTGAGCAAGTGAAAAACTTGAGCGAGCGCAGCGCAAAAGGCACAGCACACTTTGAAGGATACAGAGGCTACCGGCGGCGGTGGGCCGAAGAAAGAGCTGGCATAAAAAGTAGAACGGGCGCCCTGCTAAAAAAGTAAGCAGGCCCGCGCACACACACAGATTCACACGCGCCTATCTCTTTCACAGCTCGCGCTAAAACTCGGGAGAAAAGCAGGAGGGCGAGAGAGCCGTGTCCGTAATATGGAAAGAAGACAAGAGCAACTGAGACTTTTTGCTCCGGGGACACGCGCGAATAATCGGCGAGCGAGGGCCTCGACGTACGTGCTGCCCTGTGCCCTGCCAGGGATGTACTGGCGGTAGCTCGCGCGCGCTCCGACTCCTCGCACCCCTCGTGCGATAGAGAAAGAGAGCAAGAGAGAGATAGAGGGAGAGCAACGAGCCCGCTCGCTCACGGGATGCAGGAGAGGGTGGCGCTAGCGCGCGCGCAGCAAGAGCTCTCTCTCTCTCTCTCTCTCTCTCTCTCTCTCTCTATCCCGAGAGAGATCGCACAGAGGGAGAGATTTCTGGGAGCAGGGGCGCCTGAGACGCATGCGGGGGTGGAAACGAGAGTGAGAGAGAGAGAGACAAAGGAGAAGGAAATTATACCAGGGGGTGCGACCTAGGACTGTTTAGCGGCGTCGGTGATGCGGCGATGATTGGCTACGCGTATGCTGAGCTGCCCGCTCCAGCTCACGCCAAGGAATGGAGCGTGAGCCTGCTTTTCCAAACAACTTTAACTGGGGTCGAATGCAATTTTTCTGACGGATGTTCCGCTTCGAGAAAAAGAGAGAGAGAGAGAGAGAGAGAGAGAGACAAAGTTGATTGATACGCGGCTTGAAACGAGTTCCTGGGTGGACAAGTTTTGTTTTCTTTATTAATTGCTGGCCTGGGAGAATCGAGTTATGACAGATAAGTAAGTAAGAGAAGACAGATGTTTTGATAAATTATTTAGTTTCCATATCAGAAAGATATGTGCTTCTATACTTGAAGAAATTATATTATCTATTTTTTTACTTTAGTCATGAAAAATCTTGTAGAGTTATACAGAAACAGCTTATTCCTTATATAGACATATTTTGGGATTCTTTCATGTTTTTTAATTACAAAGACGTTGTTCCAAATCTGTCTATTTTCATTCAGCCCTACATAGCTGTCTATTATAACGAAGAAAAACCTACTTTTTATTTAGGAAAGTAGAATTTATTGTGAAAAATTCATGCCAGAAGAACTAAAGACCTTTAAATCCAAATTCAATATTAAGTCTGAGAGAAAAGTATATTTTGTTAAAATATACATGTATAAATTCTTGATACATTTCGAAGCACTGCGAATCGAAAATTTAACAGTCAGAAAAACATTGGAAGTTTGCTTTACCCTGAGGCACAACGTTATTTCAGCCTTTATGCAGAACAGCTCATACGTATCTAGAATAAGAAAGAATAAATGTAAAGCTGTAAAATATAAGTAGAAGAAAAGAGAAAAGAAATTTATTCAGATAAGCACCAAATTGAAGAAAAATATGGTTTCAATTTGCACTTATATCAAAGAAAATCTTATAAACCTCTTGAAATACTTTTCAAGTAATAATTTATGTATATCTTTTTAAAAATATTTATAGTAGCCTCAAAATAAATCAGACTATAATTTTAATACTATAATATTGAAGTAATTAGATGATCAAGATAAGAACATTTATCGACGAAAAAAAGTCTTCGAACTATATTATTCACAATTCCACATTATCAAGCAACAATTATTCCATATAGCATTGAATTCAAGGTGAATCACAAACAATGTAATAATTTTTTAAGTAAAAACCAACGCTTGAGCTGTTTACCTGACTTGAAAATATCAATGAAATAATAAATCAAAAAAAGAAAAATTTCCACAATATTAGTCGGAAGGAATGAAAAAAATGAGACGAACGATATAAAGTCGAATCGCAGGCTTGAAAGAAAGAAGCAGGAGCGTACACGCGAGCCGAAAGCTCAGCAGTTCGATGGCGCTTGCGCGCGCGCGCGCGGCTGACGGCCCCGTGCCGCCGCCAGCAGTGCCACCGCCGCCGGCGGCGGTCAATGTCACCCGCTCGCGCGCGCGGAAGGCCGGGGGGTCGAATCGAGCCAGACCGCGCGCCGCCGTGCACCAGTTGCTGGAGGAGCGCGCGCCACGGGGTTGCCGGCCTTTCCTTCCTCCTTCCGTGACTGGGCATGTGGAGAGAGAACTCCCTCCCTGCGATATCTTCTATGGCGCGGGTACTGCTACTGCTGTTGCTGCTTCATGCGCAGGATGCACTCGGAAGGAAGTTTGTTTTTCAGAAATTTGGCAGCAGTTACATTTTTCGGGGAATAAACTGATTTATGGCTATTTGTTACTTTACTCTTGATAACCAGAACCAGTCAATAACTTTTTTTCTTATAAATATGCAAATATATAGAAATAATCCTACTTTTGATACGGCTTGTTAAAATTTTTTGACAGCTTACTTTTTATTCGTCAGCTATACGTATACGATTAGTCGGGTAAAAGTGCCCTGTCCAAGCTTTACTGCCGATAAGGAATGAAGCACGCGTCGCAAGGGAGAAAAATTTTTCTTTTTTTTTTACCACTTTTTTATTATTATTTTTTTTCCTTTTTGTAGATAGTTCAGAACAATGAGAGAAATGAATAAATGCGTAAGAAAAATTTTCAGAGAGGAAATATATGACATGATTTTATTTCTGGTTGTAGAACTTTTAAACCTGAAAGTATTTTATGTTCTTACAATATTTATTGTTCCTAAAGAAATATAATCTTAAATATCCGTTTCATTCTTTTAAATAATTTCTCATATTAAACACATACCAAATAATACAATATAAAAAAATATTCTTTTTAAATTTTAATTATAAAAACATATAATATTTCGTAAAATAAAAAATTTCTCTTAAAAAGTACTTCAGAAGTATGCTTTTTCACTTTTTTTCGAAAACCATAAAGATAACACGGTATTAAAGAGAAAATGAGAAATTTTTTCCGCCGGAAAAGGCTATATTGATCAATGGGACACACTTTCTTAGCGGGCTGTAGATTTTCTATCTGCGCCAAACGCGCGCACACGCGAGAAGGCGGATAGAAAAAGAAGGAGAGAGCAAGTAAGCGAGACCTAATCCAAGCGAGCATAGCGAGCGGCTGAGTACAAAGATATCATAAAACGAGAACGACGAGACGCTCAAGGAAAGAAAAAACAAGGAAGTTGTGGCCGAAAAAAAATATCGAGGAAGGCAAAAGGAATTATTAAAAACGGAAAAAGAATTATTAAAAACGGAAAAAGAATTATTATTTTTATTTAATATTAAAGAATACAGGTGCGGATACTTTATTTGCTTGTAAAATAATTATTAAATAAATCAATTCCCCTGAATTTAATTCTTATTTTTTTACACATCAATTCTCAATTCAACCCTTCGTGAGGAGCGTTTAGTTGTCGAATAACATTGTATTATAAGGTATTAGTAAGTACCAGTCGCTGTGTTTCTTATGAAAGTAGAAATAAGAATATTGAGTAGTAGCTTGTGAAAAGTCGTATACAAATTTTATTATAACTACACTGAGAGAATTTTTTATTAAAAGTTAATAAAATATCTCTGTAAATCTTGGATGGGTTGCTGCGAACCGTCCCAGTTTTACCGTGAATTCCCTGTTATCGAAAAATTTTCTCCGTGTAGATGTTTAAAAAGATGTAAATATTGCATTGTCATAAAAGAAATACATAAATCGTTAAGCTAAAATAACAAATAATTTTAAAAATTTAAATACAATAAATAACAGTTTCTATTATAAATGATGTAATAAATTTAAATTAATTTATTAAATATTTTAAACAAATAAATCAAAGTTAATGCAACCAATTTTATTATTGGTGATAAAATAAATCAACAAAATCGCTTGTGTAATCTAAAATGTTATTCAACATAACAATCCTTTCCGCTCAATAAAATATTTATTTGAAAATCCGTAATATCCAATTAAGCTCTAAAAAGACCGCTTAAGCTATCAAAACTTAAATAAGTTTCAAAAAGTAAGTAAAAGTCACAAAGTGAAAAAGACAAATGCGAGAATGGGCGAAGAGCAAGAGGAGGCTCGGAAAATATCGAGCACACGAGAGGAATTTACACAAAGGGCGCGCAGGAGGGACAAAAAGCAGGCGCTCACTGAGAGAGGGAGAGAGGGAGAGAGGGAATTTAATGTCGTGGGGGTGGAAGGAGAGAGTTGGCGATAAATTTGGGAAGTGGCTGCAACCTGCCAGAGCCACCCTTTCTCGCGCTCGCGCTCTGCCCGTGGGACTAGGCTCCGTTCGATTAGGTTTCGCCCCTTTATGCCCCGGCGTAGTAGAGCCAACTGCCTGACTTATCGCCACCGCCGACGAGCTAGCACAAGTAATCTGATTTTTCGATCTAACAACCGGCACAAGCAAGCTCGCGACTGCGCCCACACGATTATGGACGAAGAAGCTCGAGCTGAGGCACTACCTTCGATTTTCGGAAGTTGTTATGGTTACTTTATAAATATTCAAACTAGAAATTTACTTATACGCATTTTTCATATTTTATTTTTGAGATAATTGATAAAAATTTATGTTAAATGAAATTTGTAATATTAGAAATTTATACAAACAGTAATTGAAATTTGATAAGCACTTTTTATCTTACAAACAACAGGCCTCATCTAGGAAAACGGATTCTAATAAAATTTCAGTGTACTATAAGTATAAAACAAAAAATGTAATTATTTTATCGTTTTATCAAATATGCAAACAATTAGAATTTTGAAATATTTAACTTATTCTAACTGTTTTTTAAAATTATCACTGCATTTGATGAATCATATAAAATAAGTACATGTAGCTGAAATCAGCTTTATTTAACATACAAGTATGTCCAATATGTTTATACCTGAATTTGTCAGCAACTTTTGAATATTCAGCTCACATTTCAATTTTTAAATTATTTTTTTCGGGGCTAATGTTTCTTTATTAAATTTTCAAATTTCTTTTTAATTGAATGTTTTTAATATCTAAAATTAGATAAAATAATTTTTAGCATAATTTTCGTAAAAAATATTGTAATAAATTTAAAAACTTGCACTAAATGATTATTCTTCGAGTTATTTCCGGTAATCATAATCATTATTTAATTTATTTTTATATTAATATTTAAAGATTTTATTTTTAAATAGAACGATAAATTTATCAGAAATAATTAAAAACCTTAGCTTTTAAAAAACGACAAAATAGGTATTTTTATGCAGAATACTACTCTAAAATATCATACAAATAGTATAGTATAAAGCAAAATGTGAAAACCATAAGATTAAAAATTTTAAAGTAAATGGAAAGGCAATATGTAATAGTTTGTCTACATTTTTATTTTTGTATTTATAACAAAAGTCTTTTTGTAGATCCAATTTAGTTTTTTTATATTTTATAAACTTTGTATCATGCTGCTGTATTGAATTAAATTATTTTGAAAATCATCATTTTTAAAATATTAAGTATTTTCTAAATTTTTTTTTATTTATTTAATGATATTAATTTATAATTTTCTTATTTGAAGAAATTAAAGTTCAGTATTTTTGCAATATGTTTAAACAAAAAATAAGAGCATCCAATAAATGAATATGTTCATGTTTATTTATTTTTCATTAACCTTTTAACACAAAAAAGTCAATTTCAACTAAAAACTGAAATTAACTTTTCAAATTTTAATATTAAAATTTATAAGTGTGAGTAGAAAAATATAAAAACTTTTAATTTTTTGATTATTAAAGCTGTGTTTTATTTATTGCAGATTGTTAAAACTAAAAAAATGGATAAAGAAAAAGAAGAACTTGACAACTTTGTTGATAATACAGCCTGGATCTATGCAATCTACTTAGCTTTTTATTTTATCGCATTAATATTTAATTTTTTTGGGATGAATGACAGATTACCCTCTGAAGATTTTTATGAACTTAACCAAATAAATAAAAATTATGCTTGCTTTTATCAAGTATTATAACAACTACATATCGCATAAAGCTTTAAATAAAATTATGATGACTTATGTTCAGATTTATTTTTCTAATGAAGTAAATATTAAACTTGATGAATAACTTACCTCTCTGGACAACTTTTGTAGCTGGTAAGGAAGATTCTAATTCTATATCACCTCGATTTTTCACAAAATTCCAGTCATCCCTTAATTTCTTCAATTTTTCCTATAAAAATTTTATAATTGAATACTTTTATTAAAAAAATAAAAAAACAAAAAATCACAAATAATTATCCTAAACTAATGAAAAATTGAATAAACAAATTCAAATTTTCTCAATGAGAATCATAAACTTACTTGAAGTTCAATGGAGACGGTCTGCTTTGCGGATTCACATTCTTTTTCCAAGTTTGTATAATTTTCTAAGACATCTTTTACTTCCATTTGACGATCTTCTACGCTTACCTGTGATATAAAAAAGATTTGTATTCCATTATATTTTATCTAATTAATATAAATTATAACTTATGATATATGTCATAAAATTCATAATGAAATAAATTAGCTTAGAAACACTAAATAATACATTTAGATACTATTGCGAAAAAATGATGTGACAGCCTCGCGTGGACGTTTGTATCCGACCGAAACGAAAAAATATACATTAATACTAAACGAAGAATCATATATAATGAACAGAATAGAATAAGAAAAGCTCTACAAATATATTTGTGTGATTAGGTTATACCGCATGTTTAGACAAAAAGAAATATCTATATAATGGACAAAGGTTACCGATATAAAATAAAATAATATAATATTTTAAATTTGTTAATCAAATCAATTAAAAATTAACTAAATTTAATTATAGGAAAACTAGTAAAATTATTTAATTATTTTAACTTAACTACCAGTTTGTGAAAACAAAGTTAAGGTATACAAAGCAGTCTAAACAAGAGCTGTAAACGCTTATTCATCATACCATTATGTTCTCAATAGCTTTGACTCGCTCCTGCTGAGGCAGCTCGCGCGAGATGTTAAGTCTCGTGCGCGTCTCCATCACCCAAGCCATAACAGCATCCAAAGTTTGCACGTACTTCTTGAGGGAAGTCAATTTACTCTCAACGTACTCCTTGTGAGACGAAATGCCTCCGTGCGCCTGCAAAATTGAAGACAAGAGAGTAAATTTGTAAATTTGTTAGTAAATAATTAATGATTTATGAACCGAAGTTCTTTAGCGGGCAATTTACATTAACTATATAAATTCTTAATTATTTTATTGATTTTTATCTATTGCAGAACACATTGATTTATTAAAATTATGTACTAATATTGTATTTTGTATACTGAATAATATTTTTTTTTTTCATGAAGCTAATCTACTAAAAATAAAAATTACAGGAAGATATGTAAAGTTTTACAAAAATTTGATGTTAAAATTTAAATTAATTGTTTAGTATCTGTAATGTCATAAAAAATAAAGCATACCTTCTCTAAATTTGTTATTAATTTATTGCACTCGTCTTCGCTGACACCAGTGTTTTGTTGATTTTTCAAAGTCTGTATTTCCTTTATTTGATCAGAAAGTTCCTTTTCTTTTGCCTTTAAAATATTAATAATTTTCAATTTTTATACTTGTTTAATTAATTTAATTACTTATAATAATCAAACGTATTATAAGATTCTTCCATATTATTCTTTAACGAAAAACTTAATGAAATTATAATTCAGACAATAATGTCAAAAACAATATGTCATTTTATATTTACAAATAGAACAATCTGTAAAAAAAATAAATCATAAATAAATAATAAATCATATCGTTAATTAATTTAAAATGTTACTTTTTTCGTAAAATCAAGAAAATTAAGCAGGAGAAAATAAAAAGTGAATTGACATGAACTGGTAAACTAAAGTAAATTTTGCAATTCTAGGAAAATGCTTTTCTTTTTTTAATGGAAATCAGAAGAAAATTGTTGGTAGGGAGCACTCATTTTAAATGCCACGCGAGCTATTCAGTCGCCTTGCGCAAAGCAAGGTTAATCCGCATTCATCGATTTCCCATAAAACGTATATACCAGTAGCCCGGAGCACGATAAAATTGGCGCGCACGCTGGTGGGTGCATAGCAGCTGAGCCAGCTCGTGCCGAGAGCGAGAGTTCATCGATCGTCGAGCACGCGCAAGTCCATCGCGGCACATGTCCATCGCGCGTCCGGCCTATTTGGGGCTAATCTAAATTTAAGGCCGCGAGCCGCTTCTATCATCAAACGCGCGGGCAGATAACTTCTATTTCGGGAGGCCTCATCTCTTCGCGCGACTACCGGACTGCAGTAGTTTCTCTTGCGTTTCTCTCTCCGATGCTGCAAAACAAACGGTAGGTGGGTATGCGCGTGTTACTCGAGCGAACTTCGCAAGTCGCGTAATCGTTTTAGTTACGCGCACCTGCCTGACAATAAGGAAATACGCCGTATTCATGTAAAACTTCCCCGTCGACGTTTTCGGTTCTGTCCTATAGAGATGTTATCAGATGAATGAATGAGTGAATCTAATAGCTTTAGTTTAGTCAGAATTTCATTTGATTTAATTATTACATTATTTATTTATGCTTATTTTTATATAGCTTTATGGAAAATTGCGATTCTAATTAATTTATCTCAATTTCCATTAAATGTCCAAATTATTTAAGTTTCAAAAACTAATCTTTTTTAATATTTATTTGAAAAATTCTCTGCTAAAATGAGATTTTTGCAAAAGATATTGATATTAAGATAAGAAAAAATCATCTTTTTTAATATATATTTATTTAGGTAATCCAAACATTTTTTTGTGCATATTTGATCATTGAATGTTTGTCAATAACTAAAAAGAAAACATAAAAAAAATCTACAAAATCTAATGAGATATTTAATAAAAATAAATTCTTATTTGTTATCAAAAGCTTTAGAACATTGTTTATAAATATTAGTTCAACATTGATAATAATAAATATTAAATAATTAAAGATCAGTCGGTAAAGCAGACTTCTGAACAAAACCAATAATAAATAGATTAATCATTTACCTTAACCATTGAGAGTCGTATTGACAAGGATGTGTCGTCGGATGGATTAGCGGTCGACATCAACAGTGAGTTCACCTGACTCACCAAATTGCCGGCACCGTCCAATATCTGCTTGGGGCTCCTCTGCTTGCCCATAGCGCCCGATCTGGCAAAACGAGAGCGCAAATTTCTCTTAACGCGGGTCAACATGAGGATCTTTCAATTTTTTTTTATTAAATTATACAGTTGAAGAAAAAAAAAGTCCGTTACGTAGAACGCGAGGATACAATCGTAAGTCGGTGAGAATTAATGTGCGAATAATAAGTAGGGTTACGTTGGTAGCATGATGATCAACGCGGCGCGCGAGGTAAAGTGCAACTGAAATAGCCCTCGAAGAAGGAAGTCGTATTTTCCACGCGCATGGGCCTCTATTCTCTCTTTCTCTTCTCTCTCTCTCTCTCTCCTCTCTCTCTCTCTCTCTCTCTCTCTCTCTCTCTCTCTCTCTCTCTCTCTCTCTCTCATTCTCTCTCGACTTTGGCGACGTTGTTGGTGCACCAATAAGAGAAAACCACGAGACTAAATGACACTTTATGGAGGACCGTAAACATATGCGTTGGCGTGCTTGCGGAATGGCTTCCGAAGAATTTTGAGTTGTGCCCTTTTTTTGGTTTAAATTTGGCAAATTCTTCTTTGAATTCGTGTGCAAAATTAAACGTAGGTTTATGGGAATCCACGATTACATAGCGTGTAAGCTATGAATTTTTATAACTTTCAAATAGCATAAGATAATGAAATGCATTATTAAAAAAAAAAAGGGAATACATTTTCATCCCAGAAATGATTATTACACACCTGCTTTTTTGAATATTCCAATCAGTAACAAAACTCTGCCACCTTGTTTTTAGATCATCAATAACATGCTGCCAATCCTTAACATCTCCAGGTGAAGATCTATTTGTTACATCGGTAATTGTTGCACTAATACCATTCATAGTCCTTAACATTCTAGGCATCTCATGATCTAGTTCTAACATTCTGGCTCTGCTTATTTTGCTCTGAGGATTCGCTGCTATTTCCTTCATAGTTACCTCCATCTTCAACAAACAATCATCAAAGTTCCAACAAGCATTTCTCAGCTCATTTAACTTTTCATTGCACTTCGCCCAGCGATTGTAGCGTTCGATGTAACACTGATTGACCATCGTCCATTCTTTCTTGAGATTGTCGTTGTGGTGACGTGCCTGCTCATTGTCGGCGATGTTCTCCCACAAGTAGCTCATTTCCTCTACACTCGGTTTCAAGATGTTCAGCGCACTACTAATCTTTTTAAGACACTCGTCCTGGTCGGTGAAAAGTTCGAAGTCCTTGCCGTTGAGTGGCGTGGAGTTAAGGGACTTGGAGAGTGTTCCAATGGCCTCGCGTAACTTGTTCGCTCGGGTCACGAAATCTTGTACCGTTATGCCACCAAGTGACTAAAAGTTTTAAAATTTTATTAAACATTGCAATTTATTTAAAAAGTTTTAAAAATATTATAAATAGTTATTAGGGCGTTGGCTACTAATAATGAAAAAGAAAAAGAAAATCTTTACTCACCATTTCAACTTTTTTATCCGTATGTTGCTTGTCTTTATCCTTGCTTCCACTGAACCTTTTAAACTGTGAACTGATTTCCTGCCACCTGCTGTTGATGCTGTAGAAAACAGTCTCGTTGTGCCCAACATTCGATCTCTTGAGTTCTTGTTCGTACTGTGTTAGTTTTTTAATTTGCTCTTGCCTGGCATCAAACTCAATAGTAAATGCTTCGAGCTGGCCCTCGTAATTGTTCGCTTGCTCCAGTTTCTGAGGCGCCAGTCTAAACCAATCTTCGAGCTCGGCGATCAGCTGATTGTAAGCCCGTAGTGCGTCCTCGGCCTTGAGCGCCTGCGAGCGCTTAGCCTCGCATTCCTGCATCACCTGATGCCATTTGCCACGCAGTTTGTCCTGATGCTCATGCTTGATCTTTTCCGCGCGCGATGGATCCATTGAATGGACCGTCATTACAAGACCGTCTCCGCGGCTAATCAAAGTTGCTGCATCTGGTGCTAAGCAACTGATCTCGCCTTTAAGAATCTAGAAAATAAGAGTATGAATTATCTTTTAGAAGATTTAATTTGATAGCAACGCATTTTTTTATTTTGAAAATATTAAATTCGGTGTATAGATAAAAAGAAGCTAAAAACTTTATGAAACATTAGTAAAATTACCTCAAGTCGTCTAGCTGGATCTTTCTCATTAGTTACACCTCCAACAGTCATCAGCATGATGTCCATTCGGCTAAGCATCTGCTGAGCCAATTCTTCAAAGTCTATGATGTCTCTCTCTAAAGCTGCCCTCGATACTCGGCCAGTCTTTAGAGGTGTCTTTTTTTCGTTTGAAGGTCTGTGTTCTTGTAGATTGGAGACACGTTCGTGTGCCTTTTCTATTTCAATCTGTGACAAAAATAGTAACCCGAAAAATATCCCCCAAAAGTATAGATTAATTTTCAATAGTGAATTGTTATAGAAAATTTTTTGATAATTTAAGAATAATAACAATATATATTCATGAAATCCTTTCATTTTAATTATAGCCACGTTTTTAATAAATAAAGAAAACAGCAACCAAAATTTGCCGGAAATAAAATTATTTTATCACCCTCAAATATGTTTTTTACATTTTCAGAAAAAATAGATCTAGAAAAAATCTTTCTAGATTTATAATGTGGCCATTAAAATTGAATCAGTAAAATAAAATAAAAATTATAACGATATTTAACAACTTTCATTAATTAGTTCTGATAGATTTAATTTTCACAATTCAAACTTTCAACATTATGGAAACTATTACGAAAACTATTTTCAATAAACGTCATAAGCCAAAAGTTCATTATAAATTCCGGAGGGTTGCACGTCGGAGACTAGAAAATCTCAATTGCTTTTTACTGTCCTTTAAAGGGATATGCGCGCGGGAAGCCAACGATCGTCCAACTCGATTTCCTGTGCAAGTGCTATCTCCCGACCAACAATCGTATAACTTTCATCGCAGGCGAAACTCACCGCGGCAATAAACGCTCATCGCCCCGTCGCCCGGCACGACCGATTGTTGCGGCGGACTATTTTCAATTGCCGCGCTACTGATTTTCGAATCGAACTTACACTAACAGCATTCCACTTCTAAAACTTGAAAAAGAGTTTGAAAGGGAGGAAAGTCAAAAGGAAAATGTTGAAAGTTATGCCATTCTGATGGAATGAAAATTTCTGAAGAAACTTTTATGATTAATTATGTAATAATGATTGGGTATACATTATGTATTAGCGCTCAAAAGATTAAGCTCACAAAAGAAGAAAATCTTTAAAATTTTTATATTACGAACTTTTATAACTCTCGTTTAAAAGCTCTGCAAAAATTTTTAAAGAGTGGGTAAACATTTATTATTGTTTTATAGCAATTAGTTTTTTTCTTTGGCATAACAAATTTTAAGTCTGACCACATGCAACTTTTTCTACTTTACTCGTGGTACACAGATAGTTATATCATAATTAGAATTTTTTAAATTATTGGTTCTCATGAATGATTTTTAATGCATCTATGATCTTATGCAGCTTAAAATTATTTCCATTACTTAACCACAAGCAAGCAAACTGTACACAACGTCATCAACCGAGCTTCTACCTTATCCAAGAGGTCTTTTCCCTTCTCTTCCAATTTCCCATTGACCTCTCCCTCTTCCGAGCTGGAGCTTCCTACGTCGATCTCTGTATCATCGGAGAATATCAGCACGTCATCTGTCTCTTTGTCGCTGCCATAGAAACTGTCGCAGTCTTCTCTGATCTCACCACTGGACGCCATTAGTTGCTGGACCTTTGTGCGCTTCGGCACTGGCGAGCCTTTCCCGCCGCTCTCCGTCTTAGCAAAGGTCACCTCCTTGACGCTCGCTACTTTCCTCCTTGCGCCGCTACCAGCATTACCAATTTTTTCTAAAATCTTGGGTTCCACAGTAACAGGTCTAGAGCCGTTAGAAGATGCTGTGTCGCCGTCATCGAGAATCAAGTACTCGGCCACGCTCTCTGTATCGATTCGCGTCTTGGTCACTTGAGTCGGAGTCGAGGTAACCAGCGGCAATTTGGCTTTCTGCAGGTAACAACTCGTTGGCTGCTCAAGCGCTTCATCGAGCAAGTCAGCTAGATCTTTCTGCTCTGTGTCGGTAGAAGAGTTACTACGCTTCAAGATAGAGACGAGTTCTTTCTTGCAAGCTGGATAAATTGCAGATTCCTCTGTTTTACTTTGTTTGGTCGAGCTGTCCCTTTCGTCCGGATCGGTGTCTACAGATTCAGGCTCGGTTTCTGTATCTTCGACTATTTCCACACGCTCTACGACCTACATATGTACGCGCATATTTAGAGCTCTAATTCTTGCATTTATTTTACATTATATACCATCGATTGATTGATCAACTCATCTATTTTCTAAATTCTTTAGACTTAGATACGTTACTATTGTTTAAGTAAAACAGAATAAGCATCAACGCGCACTATTTATAAAAGACTCAATTTTTTAAATACTTTATTAGTTCCAGTCTTATGCTTTTGCATTAACACTTTAAATAATAACTTAGATCATAATTAAAGTCAACTCTAAAGTATTATGAAAATAGATGTAGCTAAGCTTTTAACAGTTGAGATGTACCTGAGGAGCTTGTTGGACACCAAAGTTTGCTCTGGGTAAAACGACCCTATCGTCACTTGGAGCAGCAACGGCTTTGACAATCTCCATCTCCTTAACTTCGACGACTTTGCAGTCCGTCGAGTTGTCTGGTTCATTAGCCACCATCTCGCATTGTGGTGATGTTTGCAACGTGTTAGTCGACACTTGCGAAAAAAGCTTACTGTTTTTCGACAGGAAAAATTCCTCCTTATCGACGTCGGACACTCGCGCAAAGGACGACTCATCGTCATCCTCTTCCTCGCCATCAGAGCGACGGTTCTGTTGTTGCTGCTGGTATTGTGAGGTCTGCACAACATCGGGAATTGAGCTCATGTTTAGACGACGACGCACAGTGCGACTCACGTCAATTATGCGCGTCTTCTCAGGTTTACTTGAGGATTTGTGACTGCGAAGGCTTGTTTCTATCGGTGAGGATTCTGGTGTTATTGTAGATTTTGCGGTTCCTGGTGTGCAAAATTTTTCCGTTGAAATTTATTGCGAACGTGTGGAGAACCGATGACCGTCGAAATATTTTCAGTTTTAAAGGTTTATGTAATATTATTTAAATCCAGTTTCATACATTTTTAGATACTCTAATTTATAATTGATTTTCAAACAGTTTTTTGTTTACATAAAAATTTTGAATTTCCAGTAATTATATTATAATAATTAACCTATGACAATTTTTTAAATCCATTCTACAAAGAATATATGTAATACTAATTCTCGAGATTAAAATAAGAATATGTAATAAAATTTTCAAAAATTATGAAATCAAAGATAATAACGACTTCTCAAAAAAAAAAGAAAAAAAGAAAAAAAATGATAAATATTTTTTTGAAAAAACTACAAACTACAACTACAATTAAAATGTGTTTTCAACAAAATTTGTATTATTTTCGAACCAATAATTTTATTGTTGGAGGCAGGCCTGGCGTTGTTGTCATCGAAGGCCGGATTCAAGTAGCCTATCCCATACATGTCTTGGGTATCATCGACGAGAGCTGCTGCCGCAGCCACCGGTGCTGTGACCACATTGTCTCTCCCCTTTGGTGACGACTCACTTGTCGTCTTAGAGCTAATTAACAAGTTATCTGTGATCCTGTGGATCCATTCCTGCGAAAATATGACACAGCGGTTCACTGGCGAAGATCCTGCGACTTACGCATTCACACGCACAGCAAAAACTCTCACATCTCAATGTCCAAATATTTCTTAAGTGAAAAATGTTCATGTATTTATAACTGATTTAAATATAAAAATAGGATTCGCAAAAATTATAACCTAAGTAATAAAAATAGAGCAACATCATGTCTAACAAGATTTTTTTTATAAAATTTGGTGCATATTTTTTTATGTTTATATAAAGTAGGTTTCTCTTAACATTTTGATTTTTATACAGAAAATTATAACTTATAGAGATAATTATAAATTACATAAAGCTTAAAAATTAGAACATAGTTTATTTGATGATTTTAACACAATAATAATACATCTATATGAATAATACTAGCTAATGGTTAATATATTAAAATAAAATTATTGAATTCTTTTTTTACCATATTTATTAGCAAATATTTAAACTAAAAACACCAAATACTGATTTCTAGTTTAACACTTAATACACAACTTAGTAATAAATCTGTTGATTGTAGTTATTTATAATGCAAAAGGTAAATTCAACTTTAACAAGCATTTTTTGATAAAAATGAAATAGTTAAGATAAAAATTTTAATTTCAGGTATACTAGCTTCTTTTTCACTCATGAAAATTTAGAATTGACTTTACACGCAACAAGCAGCATTAGACGGTTATAGGCGAAAAAATTGCATGCATCAAGGAACAGGGACAAGAAGCTATGGCAACTAAATTTCTTACACTGTTATATACTAATTTATTTTTAATTTTGAAGATTTTCTTTCTATTTAGACAATTTTTACAAAAAATAATATATTATTTCTTATTTGCTTTAATTCTTTTCTTATTCATAAATTTTGGAAATAAATTATTGTAATAAGAAAAATAATCATAATAAACTACTTAATTTTTTAGCTCTAGACAAGGATTAAAAACATGCTTACATAATGTTAAGAAATTTTATGCCGAAAAGAGGAAAAAGCAGTCAGGAAAATAAAAAAAAAAAGGAGAAAAAGAGAATAGTAACGCTGAAAAAAGTTTTTCGTCGAGAAAAAAATATAATCCAGAAGCATTTTCAGTTCAAAACACCGCTGGTACTTTTACGATTCTGTATATCCATCACCAATGCATTCACGGACCATGTTGCTCTTTTCGCATTAGGGGTATCCCTTTTTCGGGACGAGACAACAATTGCGAACCCGAAGGGGAGAGACAATGTTACATATCCATAAACACGTTTCGCATACATAACATTTCATGTGCTGTCGTGTAGTTCTTTTATTTGCCGGTGCCGAAGATATCACACTGCACACTATTAATAATTCTGGATACAAACTTTCGCTCGCGTGGGAGTAAATCATTGCAAGCAAAGAGGAGCGACTCTTGGATAAGGCAGTTTTAATTTTATTCTTTGGCTTTCAGCGGTTATGACAATGTGTACATATACATACTCGCAACTTCTGTCGCGCTTTTTTCTCATTTTACATGTGTACGTATTTTACATAGAAATTTACGCAACTCGCACATACGTTCAGTCCCACTACCATAAGAGATTAAAAAAAAATATATATATAACGTGATCCACAAAATTTTTTACGGTTCGACATTAAACGTGAACATTTTGAAAGCATTTTTTACACATAAAATATCTAATATAGTGTTAGACAATTTTAACTATGCTTTTTCAATATTCAAATAATATTTTACACTAAATGATAAACATTAGATAGTTAATAAATCAATTACAAAAATATATCCTTAAATTATCTTACGACCATACATCAAAGCGAATTGTAGAAAGCTGACATGTAAAAAATAAATTTGCATATAAGCATATTTTGTATTTAATGTTTTTTTTAAGTTGCATTCGCTGACACGATACTAAATACGTATCTTACTCAAGGCCGTAACAATATACGTATGTTTTCCAATAGTATAATAATATAATTTAAATATATAAATAAAAATTACATTCCACCTGATTTTCAAAATATTCACTTCAGGAAGTTCATATTAAAATATTATTATTTAAAAATAAATAATTTCAACAAACTTATGCTTGGTGTGGCTTGTAATGCTTGTAAATGGTTTAAAAAACTAGACTGTCATAGAATGCGATACATGGTAAATGTTATGAAGCAAAAGCACGAGATGAGAAAGCGGGAAAAATGTATGCAACACAACTTATGCGTGCAAATTAGCATAAAAATAATTAATTTAAAAATGTTTTTCATAAGTTGTGTGAGTTTAAAGTAAATATTTAAAAACAAAAACTCACCTGTATTCTGTTGGAAATTTCTTCCCATCTTCTACATACTTCGGCTACTTTCGAGTGATACGAAACCCGTTGCAATTGCACGAACTTAGGTTTTGTCTCCATTATTTCCGTTTGTATTGACTAGAAGGGAATTATAATTGATTGAAGCGTAAGGAACATTAAATTTATTGTCGTAAATTTCGTAGTAATTTTGAGTGTTAGTGCAACATTATTATATTTTCATTTTTTTGTTATAGTTTAATTGTATTCATATATTTGATAATGCGCCTTTAATCTCTATTGCATTGCACATGTAAACTATGTATACAAAATTCATTTATCAATAACTTCGAATTAATTGTCCAAAGATCAATCTATACTCAATTATTTTAAATTTTAATAAAAATAGATGTAATTAAAAATAAAAATTTAAAAATTTTAAATTATTTAAAATTTTTGTATAATAACTTACTTTGCATTGTTCGAAATGCTTGTCATTAAGTTGCTCTACTGGCACTCCATCTAATTTATTCAATTTATCTTCCATTTGTGATAACCAAGCATTGATTTCATCCACGTTTGGTTCTTCCTGAAAAATAATACCATTGTATGATTTTAGATTAAATATTATACAAGTGTTTTGAAATAAATCGAAAAAAAATTTTAAATCTGTCACTGAAGCTAAAACGTTTATGTTTGCATACCTCAGATCCATTGCACTGGCGTAATCGTTTTTCGGTATTAGCAAGTCTATCAATAATATCACACAGCTTTTCTTTAAGCTGCTCGAGATAAGTTGGATCGCAAAGTTTTGAGAATTCGTCCTGGGTTCTGAAAAGTTTATCCTTGACAGCATTTAATCGCGGGATTACTTCTGTGAGTGTTTCCTTCGTGAAAAAAATGATTTAAATAAAATAAAATATCTATGGTATATTTAATTAACACAATCGATTTGATTGAATGTAATAATTATTAAAATAATTAAATCTAAACTTACAGTAACATATATAGCATTGACCGGTAAATCAGGTCTATGACGTTGAGTATCCAGTTCTTTATTGATACTTTCGACAGACATATTAATATAAGACATTTGTTTGTACATGTCACGTGACAATTCTAATGCTGATTCCAGTACTTCTTTTGATTGAGATATTTGCAGTCCAAGCTACGTAAAATATAAAAATTTTAAAAAGATATAACGAAAGTAAATTAACATATATGTAATTAATGTACCAAAATGTACCTTGTTATATAGTTCTTTGAGAGTATCGATGCGTTTTGAAA
The DNA here is from genome assembly GCA_030522745.1 of Eupelmus kiefferi. Lineage (NCBI taxonomy): Eukaryota > Metazoa > Arthropoda > Insecta > Hymenoptera > Eupelmidae > Eupelmus > Eupelmus kiefferi. The sequence goes on along the minus strand of JAPYZB010001256.1, from coordinate 19,778 downwards.
ATTTGTCAGGCTCCGCTACATTTTTCTCTTCGACTAGTTTACGACCAGCAACGATAATACTTTCTATTTCACTTTTTATTTCGCTTAATGTTTGGTAAAACCGCTATAAAACGTATATTTATTATTCATTTACTAAATCAATACTTAATGCAAAATTAATTTCAAGCTTAATAGTAAATTTTAAAAATCTTAGCCATCTAATGAAAAATATTACCAGACAATGTTTAAGCTGTCTCTCGATAGCCTCTGGATCTTCCGTAGCTAGTTCCAACAAACACGTGGCTTCTTCAATACCGCGAAGTTCCCTGAGCGCACGTGACAGTCTTGGTTCGATATTAGCTGGGCTGCGGAAACGCTGAAACTTACTCTGCACCTCGACGAACTTCTGTCTAATTAAAGTCATCTGTTCTTGAAGACGCTGTGCAGCTTCCTCTTTACCGGCAGCTTTATATGACTCCACCTGCGCTGCCATCTCATCTAATGTTGACTGTTGGCTGTCCATCTCTTCCATCAATTTCTGCTCAAATAGTACTTTTAGATTCACTAACATATTTTTGAACCGATAGTCTTTTCTATTTATTAATCGGTTGAAGATAACTTTGTATTTTATGTTTTAAGTATCCGTTATTTTTATTGTTTGGTTAATCAAATTTTAAATAAACTTTAAAAATAATGATACGTTTTGTTTATTAAATATTACTGAAATATTAAAGCCAATTTTGAGTTAATAACACGTATGCATAATATGAATTATTAGTTGTATGGAACATTTTATCAGTACTGATCACGAAGTAAAAGAATATATCTCAGATTCTTAAATGATGGATTGAAGTTAAAAATTGGCATAAGTCGTACTGCTGATCGTGTTTAAAAGCACAATGGCCAAATTATTTTATCAATCATTTGAATTATAAAATAAAAACAATCAAATCACGTTTTTGTAAAACATGTAATCTGTAGTAATAATGATAAGTTTATGTAAAATACAAATAATCACTCAAAATTGCACGTTTTATCTTAAAATAAAATGTTTTGTATATTATTGCAGTTTTGTGGTACTTCAAAGTTACATCAAAACATTTAGATAAATAATGTTTTATTATAATTTAATAATCAGTACTAATGCTTTCATGACAGTCAATGTATCTGTACACAAAGGTATAGATACACCGTAAATAGGTAAAAAATAATAGTATATTACGCATCTAGGGATACTATTTTTCACCATACCCGGGCCGAAAATAACACTTTCGTGATTTTGAGCCGGGAGCGAAAGTGGTACTTTCGGCCAGGGTATGGTGAAAAAATAATGAAAGCTCAATGAAACACAGACCTGATAGTCATGAGGCAAATCATCGGCAGTGAGATCACAGTCTAGTCGTGCGGTTAGTACCGAGTCTACTTGCGTTAGAGAATGCTGAAGAGCGAGAATCCGGCCCTCGGACTGTTGGGCTTGCTTCACCGATCCCTCCAGCAGCTTGGCTCGCTCACCGGCCTGTACTCGGCAATTACAAATAACACGAACCACTTCCAGTCACTCTCTTGTATACTCAATTGTAAATATTTACTTTTACAAGCGATTTTTAATAAAAAATTTGTAATACTTAACGTCTTACTTTTTTTAAATATTAAAAATAAAAATAGATAATGCTACTGCAGTAGAACATCTTCAAAAGCAACAATCTGATGTCAAAGAATTCATTTAAAGATAATATTAATAAAAAACTTTTTTTTTTAATTAATTGATTTTGCCATTTTAATTTGGAAAAAATAATTTTTCTAAATTATTAATGATTTAAAAGCAGACACATATATAATTCTAATTAATTATTCTTTACTATTAACTAGCCAAATCATAGTTTTTTAAGTACGAAAGTAAAAGTAAATACCAATGCATGCGATTATTAAAAAGCTGAATTTCGTTAAATAGTTTAACGTTAATTGTGATAAATGATTTAAGCTTTTCACAGAATGTTGTGTTAACTATTCATATTAACTCATTCTACATGATGGTAATTGTTTTCCGAAATTACCTGTTTATTCAAGTTTTCTCGTCGGTCAATTAAAGCTTCAACGTCTGTCTGAATGGACTGCGTCATAATATCATTGTCAATTAACTGCTTGCCAATCTCTTGCAATTTCTCAAAGCGAGAATCAGGATGATTTCTTATATAATTCTCTAAGTCCTAAAATAAGTAATTAATTAATATTTTATTTAACTCACATGCTAGCACACACATATTAAATAACGGTTCAATTTTGCTTTAAACTTTGCTTACATCTAGCTCCTCTGAAATATCTTCGGCATCCGCAGCATTTTTGCTTGATTTCTTCAGTCTCTTTTCTAATTTGTCTAACCAGTCGCTTTCTTGGGCGACAAGTGCTCTGAACTCGCCGTATTCATGACTAGCATTTTGGAAATGTTTATACCGTTCATATATGCGATCTGTTACTTCGGTCCAGCGTGCATTTAGGAAGGTAAATCGACGACCGAGTTCATGCACAGACGAACCTTCAGAGCTAAGTAACTTATCACTACCAAGCTCGTTAAGGTTGCGGAATTCTTCGACACGCCTGTCAACCTTATCCTTAAGAATTTGGTAGCGTCCACGTGCTTGGAACAGCTCTACCGATGAACTCACTTTACCCTCGATAGGAATCTCCCCTTCTAAATTTGCAAGCCAATTCGTGAAGTCCTCGATTCCATTAATAATCTGTACATTCAATCAATTTATAATTTTTTATTTCACAAAAAGAGAAACTAATAATTTTATGAAAATTGATATTATTTACTAAGTTATTGTTTGATTAAGAAGATTCAAAATAACAAATTAAAATTTAACAAAAAATAAAACTTTTACTATGTCAACAAAGTAATTTAATACTTACTTCATCGTTTTTTCTTAAAGCACTTTCATATCTATCACCGTGCAATTTAGATCCATCGACAATAATATTCCATTTGTGAGAGATAGTCTCTAGTTTTCCATTTAAAACGCTTGCGAAATTTGGTTCCGAATTCTCCAACATGGTATTAGTAGCTGTTTGTAAATTTTCTATCCTAGGTTTTGTTTTGTTAATCTCTTCAGTAAGTTCACGAATTTGCTGAAGTTTGTATTCTGTTGTTTCTACATCTTTGATATCAGAGTCTTCTGAAATTTCTCGTAGATATGCCACGGATCTATCTAGCCAATCTTCAAGACTATTCAACTCTTCATTGAATATTTTTAAAGATTCAATATCTGTAAAATAACATTATAATTAATTTACGTATTTACCAGTTTACCACCAAAACTTTTCTGGCCTAATGCATTTAACAATATCTATCTTTTTTGTATCGGTCTTTTATATTGAAATTCGAAAATGTAAAAAATAAAATTGGAGCATTTTATAAAAAGTTATAAAAGAAAAAATATATGTTTTAAAAATTCACCTTTTGAAAGCTTTTGCAGTCTTTCTTCCAAAATTATTGGAATATCACTCCACTTAGTGTTAAGATCTTGAAGTTCTTCCTTGATTCTGTAACCTTGTGTATCACCGTTCATTTTGGAAATTAATTCTTGTCCAACTTTATTTAAGTAATCAAAATTGCTTTGATGAGATTTTAAAGTTGATTGTAAATCTTCAAACCTTTTAACTCTCACTTGCATAGTTTTTTCGTCAGACATTACTGCGTGTTCTGAGAGTAAAACACCTTCAATATTATTTATAAACGACGTCAACGTACTCATTGTATCATTATACTTTTTAGGTGGTGTTTTGTCAGCAGCATTACTTAATTCATTCGCTCGATCTGATAATCTAAAAATTATTGAATAATTTAGTTGTAACTTTGACTTATCACTGAAGTACATAGCATATAAAATTATTTTAAACTATAAATATGCCATACTTTTTCAAAAGAATGTTCCAATCGGATATAAATCTATCGGTATCAATTTTAAGAGTAGATACTTCGTACCCAGTAGATTCCTCACTTGATAATTCATTCATAGTTGCAGTTAATTTTCCAACTCGATCATCGCAAGATTTCATTGATTTTACTTTTACCTGCAAAAATACAATAAATAATTTTATGAGAAAATATATTTTAAGCTGCAATACTTATTATTGTTGTTAAAATCAATGAATGCACTCACTCTAAACAGTTCAATTTGACTGCTTTCATGGTTCATGTCAAACCATTTCGAGTGCCCATCAAGCATCAACCTCAAATTCGTGAGTTCTCCTCTGCATTCTTTAACTTTCATAAGAAAATCGATTTTCTCTTTGATTTCTCCGAGTCTAGAATTAGTAGCTGCCCAACACTTCTCTACATTTTTTAGTTTCGCTTCTTCATCATCAAAACGTTCATTTGCTTCTTGAAGTTCCCCAACTACACGCTTGCCCAGTTGAATAACTTTTTCATATTCATTTCGATGGGCCTCTATATCAGCCAGATTGTCCTCATACACAATTTTCTTTTCATCGACAGATAGCTCATTAAATACTCCCTCGGATCTGCTAATTTCTAGATCAACGTAATCCAACCATTTATAAAGATTTAATAGGGCATTCTCGAATTCTTGTCTCGTCGCGCTATCTATTCGTCGTTTCTTCGAGTCACTATGCGATGGAGACTGAAATTGAGTTCAATATAAATAAATTTCTTATAAAAAAGAAAATAGAATTTCAAAAGTGCTTAACGTATAATATAAAAATATTCTCTAAATACTGATAGACAATATTGATTTACTTACCATTATTGCATATTCTTCTTTTTGAGCATTTGCAATTATTGAATCATTAATCCAGTCATTTGCAGAACTTATTGGCATTTGAGGATTAGATAAGTCAACTTCAAACCCAGAATTTGATATCTGTAAATTTTTTTTTTAATTTATAATTAAATTAGCGCGAAATAATTAAAACTTCATTTATTTTTAAATTTTCAAAAATGACGTACCCTTTGACTTTGAACTTCCATAATCTGTCCTACGGCTTCACACTGATCCTCCAAATTTTCTAGTTTTTCGAGCATATTTACACATTCGGAACTAGAACCGTGGCCCTCGAAATCTTGAATTGCCCTTTGCATGGAGGCAAGCTTCTTCTGTATCATGTCCATTTCTATTTTAAGGAGCTGAAGTTTCTTTATACGCTCTAAAACCTGACCAATCTCAGAAGCTGGCGCAGCTTCCATCTGTTTGAGAGTGATTTCAGTTTCATTCAACCAGGATACTAGCTTCTTGTAATCATCGGATAGGTCTCGCCATAAAGACGACAAAGCCTGTAAATTCTGACGACGTTTTTGTTGCCATTGGCATATATGTGTCCATCGTTCGCCTAAAAGAAAGAACAAAATATGTTTGTAATTTGAAATTCTGAAAAACTTTATAAACTTTTAATGATTTGTATTAAAAATTGTGTATGTATATTATTGTTACAAATAAAATATTCAAATTTAATATCGAATGTATACTTAAAATAATTTTTTTAGACAGATTAATGATAATACCATCATCAATCGTTACCAATCATAAACTCACCCAATGCTGATAGCTGATCTTCCATCTGTGCGTAAACTGCCTCAGAGTTCTCTTCGTCGACAACTACGACCATCTTCGTTAGACCATCAACTACTGCCTGTTGACTTTTTATGTCGTTTTCGAGTTCCTGCAGTTGTCTCATTTGATCTTCTAATGGTGACTTATTCTCAAGTCCTGCCATGCGCGATATTCTATCTTCCGTTTTTGTCAACCATTGCCGTAACGAGTCTAGTTGTGTTTGTTGCATTTCCATTAAAGCCTATGTAATAAAGAGTGATAATAAATGATAGATTTAATCTTAAAACAAAAATACAAGAATCCTATTATAGTTATATAATTTTTATGTAACTATAAAGAAAGAGATCGAAATGTACATTTATTTTAATGTTTGAAATTCAAATTTTTATTTATTTATTTTTATCTTATAATGACTTATTGTATAAATCAATTGTGATGATAGGAATCCTTTAAGATAATTCTCCTACCTGGTGAATCTTTGACTGTCTGTCCAGCGCTCTTTTTCTCAGATTCTCCCATCTAGAATTCAGTAAGGACATCTGCACTCGCACCTCGTGCTCTTCATCCTTTTGCAATCCTCCATCTGCGAGCAATCGCTCACCTTCTTCAAGTACTGCACCAACGCCATCCTGATGTCCCGAGAGCTCAACAAGGAACGATTCATGCTCATGGAATTGGCGCTTCAGCTGCTCGAGACTAGCACCGGGTTCGGCTGCGTGATTTAAAACGTCTTCGGCTTCGAGCAACCAGGTAAGCACTTCTTCGAGGGCCACTTGGTAGCCGCCTAGCTCGACAGAGACGTTCGTAGCCAAACTTAGCGGTCGGGAACTAGCGGGTTCGAATGTTGGAAATTGTGGAAACGTGACTGCTGCTTGCTAAAAGAGACAAAAGAGAAATATTTAAAAAATGATATTACTTGGTCATTAATTAGTATCTTTATTTAAATATATTTTTAGATTACCTCAATTCCAGGCGTCGTAGCAGTAGATCCAGAATCGCTGGCTGCAGAAATGTCGATTCCTTCGATATCTTCACCAGAATGAGGTAATGATTGAAATAGGCATGTCACGTACATCAATATAGATTTCTTGTCGGGTACCGACGTATTAACATCTATAAAATAAGATGAAAACCGCATTAGATATAAAATTAAAATTAGAATATTCTTACAAATACCTATGTTAAAAAATTTGTATTTTTTCTATTACTACAGTTCGTCTTTTATTAAAAAACGTAATACGCGTTTCATATAAACAAAATGTTTTTATAATTCACATCTAGTTCTTACATAGAAAATAATATTCAAACCTTCAGGATCTAGTAGCCTTTCAATTCCAAGCTGTTCTTGCGCCAAACGGAAAGCGTGATCGAGTCTCGCATTTGGATGCTTTCGGGCAATTACGTTAAAATCGAATAAATGTGGTCTCCACCTATGTAACAACGCATTGAACGCTAATCCGTCAGACCAAGATGTGGTAAAGTTTTTAATATCAACGCCTTCATAGTTCTAAAATAATAATAATACCATATAAATATATTTCATTAAAATTTTTTTAATAAATAAAATATTATTACAATTATACTTTGTAAGGAAGTGATTTTATTAATATAAATTTATCAAAAATACTTTACAAAAACATACCTGTACTGTTTGACGACACCAGGCCAGCAATGTTTTCTCCAAATTCGTTTGCTGCAATTCTGTCATTAAATCTTTCAGGTGATAATGTACCTGCAAGATTAATTTTCATATTATAATTATCGACATCACGACAAATTGATTGTATTTATATAACAACAGAATAAATAATGCGCGTTTACCTGCCAATGTAAAATAATGCTCCAGACTAATCCAAGCGTCAACTTTGGATTGCCATCGACTATATCGTTACTGCTAATATTGACAAGTTTTACCTATAAAAATCAAGATGATTATTATATCGTTAATTTACCCTTATAACACGATTACAATACTATTTTCCATCTGTTTTTACTCACATTGTTTTGTTCCAAAATTTGTAAGGCTTTATTTACATTATTTAAATGGTGCACTCTCATACGCCCTCTTTCGCGCTTCTATAATGAAATAAATAATAGCAATTCATAGACTTTTCTTTGAATAAGTTAAAAGTATTTATTTATTATTAACTTACATATGATTTGGACGTCAAAACTTCTAATAATGAAAGTAATCTATTTCCATCCCGTAAGTCCAGAAACAAATCAGTGATTGGATCGTGCTGATTCTAAAAAAGATACGTTTTATTTTAACTCATATAATAATTAACAAAAGTTAATAAAGTAGTGATAATAATATTATCTTTCGCAATAAAAGTAAGTATGTCATTTCATTCATTTAAGTGTCAATATACAAGCTTTCTCCTCATAGTTTACTGTACGTAAAAGATAACAATTGTGTTTTATTATATCACCATCCAAAATTAGCCAAAATTCAAGGCCCAAAATTTAATTATCATATCTCAAATCGTTGGTCCTAACAAAGACTAATACATTTCAAAAACTACCGATTTTAAACTTTTATATATAGACAGTGAATGATTTTTAAATTCATTTAAGGTCTAATAATTCCTAATATTTGAAAAAAAAATTGCTATAATAATTTTCATTGAATAAAAAACTTTAAATAACGAAATCAAAACTAGCATTTTTTGAAATGTACTGGTCTGTTTTAGGAGCGACAAAATATAGTTTTTTTAAATGAAAAAAATATTTTATTTAATTACATTAATTGTTATTCTTTGATAATTAAGTTACACAAAGACTGTTAGTTTCAAATAACAGTGACTGAAACTTTTAATCTTAAAAAAAATTATTAAATAATCATTCTAAAGTGAACCATAAAAACGAATCCTTCTTTCACTTCTCTTTGTGTTTTTGAAATATTGAAGATTTATTATTCATTTTTTTTTTCCTATAGTATTTTGTCAATAACATAATCGATGCGATAAATTAATGTAATAAAGATAAATATATTAACCTTTAGAGGACGGGAACACTACTAGCACAAATATGTAAAAAAAATTTTTTTTTTTAATTTTTTTATTTTACTATTATTGGTTGAGCAGGTAAAGGTAATGGTGTTACCGTCCTCTAAAAGTTAAATTATGAACTTATGTTAAGTTGCTGAATGCATTTGTAAACATTTTACATTCTAGAATAATACATATATTATATAAAGACTTACTTTAAGAAGCTGTGAATTAATCCATTTGGCAAATGTCTTCTTTTGAACATCCTCCCGCTCGTCTAGAATAAAATTATAGAACCACATAAATAAGTTATAAATGAAATACCAGACGATATAATAAAAATACAAATAACTAATAAATTATATAAAAACCTAATAATTATTATTACAATAAAGTAAATAAAAAAGTGTGTGATTCCGCAATATTTATAAAGAACATGGTGTTTGTTTACATTTCTCATCTTTGAATAAATCTAAGTTACCCTCCCCTAAATCAGCAAAGCAAAACATTCCTATGCTCCTTCGCCGAGGAAGCTATTATGTGCGATAAAAGGGGATCCCTGCAATATACAACGCTTTAGCCAACCTATATATACAGGAGCGCTCACGATGCGCTCCCTTTAAAAATGTCTTCTGCTAGCTTAGCGCGCACGCTCGAAAATAGGCGCAGACGAGCGTCTCTGTGTTTATCAACAATGCAGAAACCGCGCGCGGTAAAGCGGCTCACGCGCAGCAGGTGCACTGCGCGGCCAAAACAACCGAGCAATGAATGAACGACGAGGCGGACCACGCGGAAGAAGGTAGAAAGAGAGGAGATTGAAAGAATGTGGAGTGCCGGTTAATGGAATGGAGCAGTGGGACCTACCGTGCGTGCATTCGATCTTTCATTCCTTACCTTCGGCTCTCAATTATAAAAGTTTTAATAGTACCGACAGTCTTACAGCTCGATTACCATTCAAACTTGAATATTGACAAATCTTTTATTTCATAATTTCAAAATTGTTATTTATTAACAAAATTGTTTAAAGTAACTCTAAAATAATAGATTTAATTATTTTGACGCGTTTTTCTGAAATTATTTAACAGCTCAAAGAATACCGGGTAAAAACTTATTCAATTTTACAATACACAGGCGCACAGCCTTGATATTTATGCCAGATTTTTCAGCACAATACTCCTGAGCACTCCATTGCCCATGCGCAGCAATATATATACTTTTTTTTTCCGTTCGGCCGAGTGGCGGGGCCGCGGCGCGGGTCGGAGAAAGATCCGAAATGGCGATCACGTCCTTTATAAGAGCAAGTAGGCTGCTGCAGCGGCGCGTGTACGCCACAGGGCATGACAGCCAAGAGTACGATGGCCTGTAATGCGCCGTTTCGTTTTTCGCTCGCTTCAGAGAGGACAATTTCTTTTTCCTTTAAATACATAAGGCGACGCCTGACACGGATCGCAGCTTCCGGTATGATTCCTCTGCACCGCTGCTCTCACGCTCAAGTGGAACAAAACGTAAGATTTAGACTACAAGGACAATGCAACTTTGTGCTATTCGCGCCTCCTTTTTTCTTCTTTTTTTAAACACCTTGTTGTGTGTTTTACAAAATATTCCTCACCTAGTCTAAACTTTGTAGTTTTTTTTTTTTTTTGTTTATAAAATATAAGATTCATTTGTTGCTGATATTAAAAACTGCTTCAAGTAATGAACATGATAGTAAATTTAGTAAAGGACCCGACTGAAAGATTTAAGATGTACTCCTAACACAAGAGCGTGCTTGCATTAAAGAAGATTAAGCCTCGAATATTTAAGACTCCACACGGCTGACATGGGATTTTCATAAAGTAGACTTTGACACTTCAAAGAGCTCTTTTTTACAAGTGTTACAAATTAGAGACTCAATAAAATGACATTATATGATGTGTGTACCAGTTTTTATATCAAATTGAAAGAACAGAAATCCCTAACAAATTTCAAAAGATAATATTAAAATTTATCTAAATTTTCAGTTTATCGACTACTTTTAATGCAAGTACTACTGCATTCCTATTATATTTTGGTATATAAAAGCATATCTTAAATTTTAAACCGAATCTGTGATTTAAAGTATTTGCTGTCCTCACACAAGGGTGAGTTGTACCAAAATGTATCTTTCAAGCAAAAAAATTATATATTTTTTTTCTTGTTAAGAGCTTAAACATTAAAATGAGATGTGGAAATATAAAATTTAATTATGTGATTATCTACAGAGTGAATTACATTTAAAGATCAGAAATTATTTCCTAACGACATTTAAATTGCACAAATAATCACTGAAACATGAATAATGAAGAGGCATCGCAGTTTAGCTGCACGTAGCGCGCGGCCCACGTCCGCAAAGTCAAAGCATGCTATGTGCGTATATAGAAAGAGGAATCGTGTATGTAAGCGCGCGCGAGAAAAAGCTGCGCGTGGCTCTTTTGCGCCTTCAATAATCCATCCCGCATGATGTGTATAGGCGAACAGCCATAAGAGTGAGAGAAAGAGGAGAGCGTGAGTGTAGCGTGCATGCGGGGCACGTTGGGGGAGTCAAAATGATCTCTATTTTTGGAGAAGCCCGCGTCTTTTTCCCTCCTTGTACACGGAATTCTTTCCTCCACAACCCGAAAGCTATTAAGTTCCTCGGCAGTTTATGCTGCTCAACCAGTCTCGTATGCGTGTATAAGGACACAAAAATAACCGACCCGCAAGTGCGCCACTTCGATCCGAGCTACACACATCTAGAGTCGAACAAAATTTAAAGGAACAAGATGAATCGAGTGCGATTATTCTACTAGAGTTAACTATTTGGGAGCAGATAAATTGAAAAAATTACTTCAATAGAAAATAATTTACTAAAAGTTTGAAAATTTTCTTTTCTCTTTAAAAATAATCTCAAGTAAAAGTATCGCGTAAAAAGCTGCTTGCATTCCAGCGCATTCATCAAGAGAACAAGACGAAAGTGGAGCCCGCGATTTTCCCACCATATAAGCGTGAACAGAAAAGAGAGTGAAATACAGCCACTGAGAGAGCGAGCGCGAGTAGACAAACGGCTTGAACCCATACGTAAAAGAGCATAAAGCAAAATCATTGGCTCTGAAAGGCATGGGGCAGTGCTAGAGGGCAACTGCAGTTGGCGCGAGGATGCGCGACGAGTGAAACGGCCGGCATAGCACGCGTCTGATGCAGCAACAATCGTCGAAGCGACGGTGTCGTTGGCCTCTCTATCGTCGCACGCGCGCGCGTTTTGCTTATGTGATGCGCGCGCTCAAGCCCATAATGAAAACGAATGCGCGCAAAGTGTAGGAGCGCCGCGCGCGAATAAAACCTATAAGCGCGCACACGATATTTAATTATGCCGAGGCGTTAGACCGTCGGACTGTAATATGCGCGCGGCGCTCTCGCTCGATTCGCATTATACCCGTGGATTTATGCGGCTAATTTGGAAACTGACGGGGCGAGTCTAGAGCTCTGGATGCCAGGCGAGCCTTGAACGTGTTATGGGAATTCCGAAAGGGCTGCGTCTTTTAACGGACATTTTTAACGATTAATAGTTATTGCATCAAGTTTTTTCTCTCGCTAACAAATAAAAGTTGGCATATCGATTACAATTACTGTTTAACAGTGGTATTTTAAATTTTTAGTGAAAATCGAATTAGGTACAAGTTTATATTGAAATTTTGATTTAAGCAGTTTTCTTAAACAAAAATTACTTGTATACTATTAATAGACTTCTGGAACAGTTTTACCGGTCGATGTATTTAACAGAAAAGTTTCTTAGAAGACTCGCTCATTTCTATCTTAGGAACTCACTGCAATTTTACTTAGTATTTTGTCTCATTTTTAAACGGTTTGCGTCACAGTTATTGAACAACTTAATTCTATTTATTCTCTTTAACCTTTAAATCTTTATTGAGCTAGCTTTAAATTGTCAAATGACAAATATTTTAAGTTTTGTAATATAGAATTATTGATTTTTTTTCTGATTATTATAATAGTATGAATAATATTTATTCTACAATATATTATCTTTTGTTTAAAAGACTGTAAGCGTTTCTAAATTTTTATATCGAAACGTCACGTGCAAATATTCAAATATCAAACAATTAAAAAGGTAATTTCAATTATTTGGACTTTAAAAGTGATTGTACAAATGTGTTGCTGGAAATATAACATAGCTCAACCACTTAAGCTTTATTAATGTTGACGATTAATCACTATTACTGATTGTTAAGAAAACCTGAAGATATAATTAGCTAATATCTATGTAAAACATACTTTTATGAAGCATATTTTTATTTATAAGTTGTGCAATAAATAAAAATCTACCCAAGACATATTATATGCATATTTTTGGTGTCAAAATCTATCTCTAAATAATAACTAGAGGATTTTTCTTCACATATCACAAGTAAAAATTTTAAGTTAAGGTATACAAAATTAAAAAAAAAAACAATCAGTGGCGTAAATGACCTCAGAGTGAATAATTATTTAAACAAGTTTGCGCCGGAACTCATTAATGAAGTCCTAATCGGTTTGACCGAGATTTTCTTAGGCATTTTTTATCCACCTTTGTTAACTGAATCGTACACAAGAACCTCACCGCTTTTTTCGCCATAACACGGAGTCTATATTGTATAGGCGCATACTTGAACTGCGTGCCGACTCGGTTTACGTAATACGACGGAATTACTTCGATTCTGGCCGATGATGATGATGCTTGGGCGGTGTGAATCGTTTTATTAGCAGAACTTTTTCCAGCTCTGTTCTTTCGCTCGCACGACTCAAGGACTGCTCAGAAGAAATTTTATCCGTTTGCATACTTGAGTATTTATTTGTCTATAGCAAGGATCGACTTATTCTGAGAATGTTTCGGTATTTTGACCAAGTTACTTCATTTTTGTAGATAATTATATTATTGTTAACATTTTTGTTTTTACTTTAAAATGAATAGAAAAATTAATAAATTAATAAATAGATGTTTTATTCAAGAAACATAATTTTTATATTTCACCTTTTTAAGTGGGATAAATTATAAAATTATAAAATTATACGAAAAAGTAATTAAAATACAGGAAAAAATATCAGCGAATGAATATAAAAACAATTCTCACTTTGGTTTTGTCATACCTATACCTATATTTTGACAAAATGCTTTTCATGAAACATACTAAACTTCAAACTAGGCAATTAACTATTTAACCTCTTTTCGCTATCCTCATTCATTCATTCCGTTTTTCTTTTTTTTTTTTGCTAACGCTGTTCATTTTACTTAGCGATAATTCGTGTAAACGCACCTCAGTTCGGATTACGCTCGCGCTGCGCGTGCTGTTTTGCTATCTCTCGCGCATTTACGCGCATTCTTTGCAGCCGGCAACAGCAGCCGATGTCTATGTGTGTGCATGCACGCGGTGTTGATAAGATAGCGACCGGTTAGATAATGCACACGCGTTTTTGCGGAGCATCGCTGACGTTTTTCTGTGTTCACAGGTATACCGATCTTCGAACCGGTCTCTTTAATTGTGATACGAAAATAAACGACGAGTCCCTTGTCTAATTTTGTTTATACGACTTAAAGTTTTACAACTGTTTGAAGTTTCGAGGATTTTATAAATTTTACTGAATTAATTAATTTCTAACTTTACTAGTTTATTTTACGACTGTCAAATATTTCAATTATAACACTCTTTTTATCACCGAAAAGGATATTTTGACAATTACCTAAACAACGGCAGTTTCTGTAATAGCCGTGGAAAATTAGTTTTGTGCTAAAATAATTGTTGAATGTATGTCATATTTGAAAATCGAGGTTGCTAAGCCAATATATTAGAAAAGTAGATGAAACTATAGCGAATTTGGGAGCACCGGAGAAAAGACTTTTATACCGGACATTTTTTAGAGTTTTAAGTATACTTTTTACATTTTTTATGGCTACCGTGTGTAAATGATTAAAGACCTGTCAGACAAACGCGAAATCAAGCGTTAAAAATTGTAATACTGGTTTTAGATTGAATTTATAAATCATTATTACCGAGTTGTCATTATGGGTTATTTATAAAATATTTAAACAAATAGGTGTAATAAAACGTATAAATTTAATATTTTATTTCGTTTTTTCACTGTTTGTTACGTTGCTTAAACTTTAGGTAGTGTAAAACTGTCGTCAATATGTAAATTTATAAACCGCTTTCGTACTCAATTAACTCATCTTACCAATTTAACTCGTAGCTAATCAAGCGCGTGTTAGAACGAGACTCGCACATTCGTTAGATTTAAGTACGTCAAAATCTTCCACAATTATTTCTTTAGCATTTAATTTAGTTTTTATATAAATTAAAATTTGAAACGTCATGAGCTTAAAATCTGTAGTAATCGTTATATTATAATCATAAAAAATTTGTATCCTGACTCATCCTATTAAAAATTTTTAAACTGCAATGGGTGATTGTCATTAAAAAACTGAATGTGAAGGCAATGAAATTTTCTTAATGCCACTAAATAAATGTTTATTAAAACTTTAAAATTTGGAGGCGCAATGAAAGAAAATGAGCAAAACTCCTGCTCATCAAGTAGCGTACAGGCTTCTTTCTCCGCACGATAAAAAAACTCGTCCCCATACTTTAGAAATACAGTCGGACCAAAAAAGCCTTGAGTTCGAGAGAGGGGACCGCACAGATCGCGAGAACGGTGCACATCCTCGCCGTCCCACGCGCCACTTGGCGTGGGCGCGAGTCATTCTGTTATTATCGCGGCCCGCGGAGGCATGCATACAAAAATTTAGTAAACACTGTAGGTACAATATCGTTAGCAGAGACGCACCTATGTAGACAACTTCCATGTTGAGGCCGCGCGCTGCCGCCGTCGCAGCAGCAGCAGCAGCAGCAGCAGCAGCAATGATGATATCTCGCTCGGCGAGCGCAAAATAATGAGTTGCACCTCCTCCTCCTCCTCCTCCTCCTCAAGTGACACTGACACGCTCACACATGTATATATACAAAGGTAAGGCACTCACTGGTTAAAAATAGACACTTTCCGTCCGGAACTACAACATTTTCGCGAAAGCCGCGAGGTGGTAAACAAACGCTTGTTTACAAGGCAGTTGGAAGAAAAAACGAGGATGTCTGGCTGGACTGGTAAGTATATATATATGTGTCTGTATATATAGCTATATAGGTGGTCGTGCGCGCGCCAGCGAGCCAGCGAGTTGAGGTTAGGTTGGCCGCTCTCTCGCTATCTATCCTCTTCGCTCTAGCGACGACACTTGTTGATTCTCTGGGGCGCAACGGCACATATATATAAACTCAGCTGCAGGAGGAAAAGCGAGTCTGCGGCGAGAATGCCAGTGGAGCAGGAAAAGCGCGGACCTCGGCCAAGAATCCTCAGCTGCATATGGCAGTGGTAGCAGCAGGAGCAACAGCAGCAATCCGGGCCCCGACTTTTCGCCTCCGCCGCCTCTCCTCCATCCTATTGCCAAGCGCAGCTATACTTATATATATATCTCCTTGCCTTGCCACACTTCCTTCGCACTCGGGCCCAAGTATTTCTATCTATCTATCTACGATTCTTCAGAGTATCAACACTAAAAGACTCGCTGCACAAGCGTTTAACCGCCGTTTGAACGATTTCTCGGTAAATATGCGTTCGCGGACGGGTGCGGGCACTGCACGTATATAGGACTATATATATATACGCAGAGGCAGACGAACGGACGGGACTACGTCTACTCAGCGACTGGCACGACGAGAAATCTGGAGTCGCTCCGGCTCTCTGCCCCTCTCCTCTCTCTCTCTCTCTCTCTCTCTCCCTCGCTCTCTCTCTCTCTCTCTCGCTCTTTCACTGCGCCGAGCGCTGCGCTCTCTTTCTCTCTCACTCGCACGTATATACACCATGCCACCATGGGCACTTTAACGTCGTATGCCGCGAGCACTGAACTGTCGCTTTAATTTTTTTTTAGAGCAGAACAGTGTTAAGGTTTGAAAGTGTAGGTCATTTTTTGAGCGCATTGTTTGAAGGGCGAGGGATATGGGTTGGGCCTGCTCTTAAAATGATCGGATTTGAAGAGAGTAAACTGATCTGCTCCACAGAAAGCATTTACAGTTTTGCTTTTGCCCTTCCTTTTTATCACTCTTTCTTTCCTATTTAATTTTCAGATCGCGTCTCGCTGCTACTTGCATATATACATGTCCCTTGCGTTTGTTATCTCAATCATTCATCTACTCTTTCTCCTTTAACCCTTGTGGACAACGCTTCTTACATGTATAGTAAGCTAAGCTAAAGTAGAATTTAAACAATTGAAAAAAATTTTTTTAATTTTAAATTTAATAATAAAAACACTTTTTTTTTCAAATCATTCATTTATATGCATACAGATAGCGCAAAGTTGCAAAGTCATTGGGACCAAGTTTTTCACAAGTTAAGAATAAAAAATTGTAATTCTAGTGAACTTTTCATATAAGGTTTAAATCAAGAGTTTAAATAAAAAATGTTCAATCTATTTGATTGAAAAAAAAAAATTGAAAAACTTAATTTTGTTTAATTCGCTATGAGCAGTTTTGAGAAGCTTTTATTGAGAGTAGCTTTTATCCTTATAGAATTTGCCGAGCTCTCCACATGCATGCATATATAGGTTTTATTTACCAACAAAATTTGTATGTAGGAATGGTCTCGCGGGAGCTGCAGCAGTAGCAGCAGGGTGTATATTTGTATCCGGCATAACGATATTCGACATTTCTATAGCCGTCTCTGTCAGTCTGTTGCCGCATGCGGCGCATATGCGCGTCTCCCTTGGTGCGCTCCAAAAAGATCAGCTATGTCCCTTTATGTAAATAAACCGAGCTCTATGCTTCCTCACTCTCTCTTTCTCTTTCTCTGCATCGCGGCCTTGCGCCGGTCTGCCCGCGCGCTGTCGCCGGCATGCGACTGTCGATCTTGCCCGCGTACACACACACACACACACACACACACTCACTCTCTCTCTCACTCCTGTTGCATCCTACAATCTGGCAACTGCGCTGTCTCTCTCTCTCTCTCTCTCGCATTTCCACACAGGTTTTAGTATGGAGTTTTCACTAGTTAAAGCATGGAGTACTGATGAAGTGCAAGATTCTATCTGAATTATCATGAAGAGAATCTTGAACTAGAGATATTTCTATTAAGAAATTATCTTGTTAAAACATAATTCTTTTAATTCTTTTTTATTTAAATTGTTTTGATCTTGTGAGAAATGGACAAAAAAATAAGAAACAATAAGATACTTATATATTAATTTAATTAAACTATTTGTACTTCTTTTAATTTTATAAAATAAGATGTTAATCATTTCCACCGAGACGTTTTGTAAAAACTGCTTTAAGTTTAAAACGAGCGAACGGGTTAAAGAACTTGAGAGGCTCGCTCTTCCGGTATGCCCAAAAATTCTGACGATTTTCAGAGCGAGATGACTTTTACCAGGAGAGCATACAAGGTGACAGCTCATCTCTGGACAGACTATGCTTTTCGATAAATATATAACATATACATACTGAAAGATATGTGATGGACTTTTAATTCTAGCTCTTTTAAAAATCATTAACCCTCTAAAAAATTAAAATTTTAAATAAATATGATTATAAAGCGAATCGATTCAACAATAGATAGAATTTTTATGGTAATATGCGTTTTAATAATTAAACGTAATTTATGAACTGATATGTGTATTTTACATTTTAAAAAATTGTTTAAACTAAAAATATTTCAAGATTTTTCCAAACATTAAAAACAATGCAATTATTATATACTAGTCAGTGTGCATAGGAAAAAAGTAAAAATAGCATATGTGCATACTTCAGAGAAGCTTCAATTGAAGCTGATAGATCTGTGCTAAATTATCTGTGATTCAGAATATAGAAAAGAAGCAGCAAGAAAATGCAATTGAATAACTTTACGTGTTCGCATTATGTCTAGTGGTTCAGTAACTAAACTTATATAAGCCAGATTGACTTTTTGACTTTTTCTATATGCGAGCCCTTGAAAGAAAGCTGCTCTGAAACAAGCTTGAGCTTAAAGCAAAGGTAGCTAGCTGAACAATAAGCGGCATTAACGTTCATTCGCACTCCTGTCTCTGCTAGTGTTCCGGCTTCCGGCTGCCGCTACCGCGCTCTGCATTATCGGAGCAGCAGCAGCGCGCGGCCGAAGCGCAAATACAGATATCCGGAGCGAGCCCCCTTAATTGTAAACGCAAATCCAGAAACCAATAATTCGGCTTACTTGCGAGTCCCTCCTTGAGCTATTCCGGCCTGCCTGCCTGCCTGCGCACTTAATCCCCCTTTGCACTTGTACGCAGGAGAACGAGTCGCCCGTTTCGCCATACGCGCACAGTGCGCTGCAATCCCACACCCACATATATGCACGTGCAACATTCACACATGAGCGCATCCGATATATATATATACATATATATATATATAACATAGTGCAGGCTACCTCTGCGGCTTTACGGTGCATATTTACTAAGCTTGTTTTTATGTATAGGATTGAAAAACGAGAGAGAAATGCTTCTTTACAAGCCTGCGTGCATTATAGGTGTGAACGAGTTATGCTACGCAGCATGTCGAGTAGTTACCCTCTTAGCGGCTGGACAGTTGATGAACTGCTGGGTAAATCGCGAGATAAATCGATGAATCGGTGCGCTTTTAATATTGTAGAACAGTTTTGATGTAAACGTGATGACCGCAAATAAGAATAATAATGTATGCCAACTAAAGTGTTTCGAATATCGTCAGAGATACATATCGATAAGGTTGCGATTTATTTTTATATATATTCACGCTACAAGATATATTAAATCACTAACTTAAAAACTTGCAAAAGAATGACTGGACTCAATGCCTCGTAAAGAATTTATTATGTACACAAAGAATATAAAATAATAAATTTTAAACTATTAAAATTGCTTTTTAAAAAATGATAACTTTTTAATAATTATCGCACAAATTTGAAATTTACCATTCTGTACTTTTTAGTTATTTATCAGATTTCGGTCAAGTATTATTACTTAATCTCAAGTTCAGTATACCACCCTGGCGAAGTGAATACCGTTAAAAATTTTAAAATAATCCAGAACCACCGTTTAAGCCTCAAATTCAAACTATATTTCTTAATTGATGAAAGAAGAAGACTCTGTTGATCTCCACGAACTATCCAATTTATTAATATTTTGCCGACGTTTCGGACGTGTTAAGGTACGTCCCTTCTC
>JAPYZB010001255.1:0-15523 GCA_030522745.1 Eupelmus kiefferi | reverse complement strand
TAAATTGTTCTCTGGTGGGTGAAGATAATAAACTTCAGCTGGTTGTGATCCAGTTTTCTTAAACTCATAAAAACCTTCCATTACAACAACACAACGTTTTCCTTCATTCATAGATGCAGAATAAATTTTACTTTCATTTAAATTTTCAACTCTAGCATTGTGTGTAGTTGCTTTCCATTCCTTCAAATCATTCTAAAATAAAAGTATTATGAAAAAAACAAACTCATTTTTTTGAAAGCTTATAAATTATGCTTTTTAAATTAGAATATTATTAATTAATGTACGTTGAAAAATCGTGAAAAATCACAAAATGCTAAATCATAATAGGAAAATCAAATATTCGTACTTTATGCCAAGGTGGAATGAGACTCCAGTACATCGGACAGAATAATTGACTTTCTGTACTTTGCAAATGTTTACCATCTACGATAACAGGTAAACCACTGTCCTTAGGTTGCAAATTGTTGGATGGGTGGTAATCGACAAAGTTATAGCCTGTATTCCAAGGTACTTCATGCTCCACATTGTTTTTCTTATAACCACATTGTTTACTAAGCTCAGGCTTTGATAGTTGGCTGGAATTGAAATAATTTACAAATTAGAACATTATATTCAAAAAAATTTAAACTATTTTTTTCATGCAAATTGATATATTTATTATTATTTAATTTGAAAAAATTTAAATAAATTAATTTCTTAAGAATGAGATATAATTATCTTAATAATTCATATTTTTTTAACTTACCAAGCACAAAATCTGCACATTGTTTTTTTGCTTCTATATATACTTTTCAAGACGTTTGAAATTAATTAAATTTAAATTTATAACCTAATTAGTTTTATTAAATTATAAATAGTATCTAACCGTGATCATGATACGCTTTAATTATTAGATTAATTTTATTTTCATTTTATGTTAAATTATTTAAAAAATTAAAATATTTTTAATTAAGAGCACTTCATATATGTATTCTTCTGATAAACGATTGTATACAGGTAGTCCGGTAGTCGTTCGTTCAGAGATCAGGCATAAAATGAGACTTATAAGTATGGCGGGAACAGCCTACGTCGATAAAATGTTTCTCAAATTTTGAAAGGAATTGATACATTAGTTAGTACTAAAAAGACGAACTAAATAATTTACTGTTTAATCTAAATCCTAAAGTTGATGAAGAATTTGAAATAAAAATATATCTCCAATTTAAATGGAATGTAAATATACGTAGGTTAGAAATATAAACGTTGAAATTTCCATCTGCTGCAGTGCGTCTGCTAAATGCTACTTCACTGTTGTCAATATCATTTACTATTTTGACATAAAAATACTATTATCATAATTAATAAACGTATAGAAATATAGTTTATTATTCACAAAGTGCCTCAAGATGCTCATCAATTATTTTTGTTGGACACGAGTTTAGAAATCGGTAAAATACTAAAATACCGCTTAATGAACCTATATCAAGTAAGTAAAAGTTTAGATAATCTTCAAAATTTAATGATATATTAATTATTAATTTGTTCATTTTTTAAATCTTTTTATTTGTTTCAGATGGGTCTGTGATGTGTACATAATCTTTAGAAAACTATCTATTTGTTGATGTCTAACCTACGAATGATTTTTACTCCAAAATGTATTTTGGAGTTTATTATCACATAATTTAAAAATATTTATGTGTAAATAAACGGAAAAATTAAATTTTTTCAATCATGCCAACGAAAAAGTTACATACTCAGCACCAACAAAGTGCTTTTTACAAAGATGTAAATAATTTAATGGGCAACTTGTTACAAGTCTTAAATTATGTTGCTGCAGCATTTCTTTGGTTACTGCCATTGTTATTTATTTATCTGAATAGTCTTCAGTTTCACTACTTCATTGACGAGAAATTTCACATTCCACAAACTTTAAAATATTGTAATGGAGAATTTTATGACTGGGATCCAAAGATAACTACACTGCCAGGATTGTACCTTTTTTCAGCTATGGTACTTAGGCCTCTAGGTGCTTGCACTATAACTCATTTAAGACTTGTTAATGTAATATGCACGTATTTTAATTTACTTTTGAGTTATGCATTGGTTACTGTTTTGAAAGAAAGATTCAAGACTGAACACGAAGAAAACTCAAGAAGCTGTAGTTTATTCTTAAGAGCTTGGAATATTGCTTTCTTTCCACCATTATTCTTTTACTTCTTTTTATACTACACTGACAGTTTCTCTGTAGCATTAATATTATTAATGTTCTTATTTCATGTTTATGACAGAAATGTTCTAGCTGCCTTAATAGGCGCACTTTCTATATGTGTTAGACAAACTAATGTTATATGGGTAATCTTTCTAGGTATTGAGAAAGGGTTAACAATAATTGAAGAAATTACTAAAAAACCAAACTACACTGATACATTAAATTTGATTCCATGCATAAAAACTTTGTTCAATATTTTTCAAGCAAAAGCAAAACAAGGAGTTGTATCATTTTTAAAATTTGTATTTTCGGTATGTAAGCCAGTTTTTCCTTATCTGCTAGTTTTCATATTTTTTGTCATTTTTGTAATTTATAATGGTAGTATAGTAGTAGGTGATCGTACTGCTCATGTGCCAACAATTCATATTACTCAAATTTTTTATTATTCTCTGTTTTCACTTGGTTTTTCTTGGCCTTACCTTCTGCCATATTTATATCAATTTCTTCATTTTATACGTAAAAATATGATAATATCTACCTGTTTTGTATGCTTCATTGGAATAGTTGTCCATTATAATACTTTAGTACATCCTTATATATTAGCAGATAATAGACATTATTCTTTTTATATTTGGAAAAATTTTATGAATCGTTATGTTTACTTCAAATATTTATTGGTACCAATTTATTTTTTTGCAATCTATGCAATTTTAAAATCATTGAGCCATTTAAGATTACTATCTATAGCAGCTTATGTACTTTGTGTTTGTGTTGTACTTATACCTCAATTATTATTGGAACCTAGATATTTTATTATTCCATATATTTTTTATCGGTTGCATCAAAAAGATCCTGAAAACTGGCAAATAGTAGGAGAAACTCTTACAACTATTTTTATAATTATTGCACAATTTTTAATATTTTCATACAAATCATTCAAATGGGATGATGAAGAACATCCACAAAGAATTTCATGGTAAAAGATAAACTACTTGTGATACTACATATAATAGAATGTTGTAAGTGATAAAAAAAACTATGTCATAAAGTAAATAATTTTTATAAAACTTGTACATTTAGAAATGAAAAAAATCTAATTTAAATAAATATAAATTTCATATCAATTTATATTTTTTAAAGAAAAGAAAAATATGTTTTATAAATGTCTTATTAATGTATATTTATAAATTTTGTAAATAAAAAGAAATGTACTACAAAATGTTTGGAAGTTATTTTTATTAACATATAAACTTCTGAGCATTTTACTTATTTCAAAATATACATGTTACAAAAATGCATGTATTTATTTTTAATAAAAATTGTTTTCATATAAGTCTTTTCATTGCATCTCATCACTATAATGAAGATTTTTCCGCTAATTCAGCTGCTTTAGTCAATACAATCTGTACATCTGTAGACGGAAAGTTCTGAAGCAGTTTAACATTGGCAGCAAAGTCACCACTGAGTATTTGATCTTTACAGAGTAAAATCATAGCGCAGCAGATATGAATTAGGAAATCAAAACGATTTTCATCGGAAAACAAAGAATCCCATATCCTCATAACATCGGGCAGTGGAAACTCTTGTGACAGCAGAAGAGTCAGCCACCTAAAGCTGTAATATTGAGGACACAATTCTTGTTGATGCAAACGCATCCAGATCTCGTAACAATTAGACTTCACTTCTTGCATCAATTTGCTCATCATGGCATTGATTCCAAACTCAGCTTCATCCAAAGATTTAATAAAAAAGTCTCTAATCTCTGCCATTAAATTTGTAAAGCAAAAAAAGGTATCAGCCTCCGCATGTTCTCTCCATTTTTGATCAGGATCGCAAGCAAATGCATAGTAAATAGGTCCAACAATCTCGTTCATGCCTTGAACATATCCTTGACCAGGGTTCAATTTTGCGTATAAAAATAAAATTCTCTCCAATACTTCCCAATGTGCCTCTCCGCCTTCCAAGGGAGCATAATCCTCTGCTGCTTTTCTAGCAGAAACTGCTATTTTAGTCACACCGAGGCCTTTTCTTTCTACACTGGCACTTTTCAAAACTGTGTGATGCACTCTTTGATGCAAGCGTTTCTGTCCATTACTGTGAACAATGGCTTCACACGGATATTCGGTACCCTGCTGGAAGAATGATATGTCTGGGCACAGTCTCCTTACATCCTTATCAATTTGAAGCAAAACTTCGTTATCTTTAAAGTAAGTCTGCCATTTACTATCCGGATCTAAATTCAACGGATGATCGTCCGTAGTGACATCGACCCTTCCCGTTTCTAAGTTTGACTCTCCTGGAATGACAATGAGATCGTCTATGAAAGACTTGTACAGCTCTCTCTTCCTCATAAGAGTTTCAGTCCATTTATCCCTAGAGAAGGGTATGTAGTTAAGTAACAGCTTCCAGCACAGTGGCCTGAGACTACCCTCATCTGGAATCCCATTGAAACATAGCCTCCTCAGTTGATAGACGTCTATCTCCTCTACACTGAGAGCATCTTTAAACTCTTGTATTTTTCTCTTTAAAATGCTCATTCTTGACGCATGCTCTGCTGAACTCTCACAGGATTTACAAGCTTAGCGCGTCAATGGATCATTTAGACAAAGTAGGCGTTACACGAAAAAAAAGAAGCGTAAACTAATACAACAAAGGCTTCTCTCGGATTTCAACTCATGCCACGCTCTGTACGATAGAAGTTAATTGGCCAGCCAACTAGAATATCGCTATATTATCATTGCGGGGATAACGCCGCTACTTTTTCTCCTCTTTTTATCAACATCGAAGCCACACGGTTTGTAAACATCACACCTCGCCCATCATAGCGGCGAGGATCAGCTGATCATGCTTCGTTCGAGTCTGTTTTACCAATCGCTGATAATAATTCGGTCTTTATATGTATATATATGCATATGCATATATACATGCTTTGACCGTAGCTGTCACTACAACATAGTGTCATTATATATAGCTATATCATCCAGATGGAACAAGAAATCTGAGTTCTATATGCATTTACACGATACATATACGTATACGCTATATCTGCAGTCAGCACTTGTATACGTCGGTACTATATATAGTTATAGACGTGTAAACAAACACGTTTTGATCAAGAATGAGTACAGTAAAACTTGAAAAAAGTTTGTGGATTACTTGATAAGGGTTTCTCTTTCTTAGACATTTTATGCTAGTAATTTGTACTTTTTTACCAGCTGCATTCATTTTGCTCTTAGAACGTAAGTAATCATATCGTCTTTTTAAATTTTGTCAAGATTTTTCGTGAACGTATTTGTAGGTTATGTTTGGAAGTATTTTCCACAGAATAAACTTATAAAATACTTTTTGTTTGCAGAAATTCTTAAAAAATTTAATTCTTTTATTTGGATTTAATAATAAAAATGCTTGCAAGTTTATAAAAATTTTTTTAAAATTTTGACTACTATTTGCACTTATTTCTACAGAAGTCCAACAATATATGAATATATCATATCATTTTTAATTTATTTTTTAATTTTTTTTTATTATTAATTTGAGTTAATATTATTATTTAAAGTCTAAAAGAAATTTGTTATTGTTATATTTGTTTTAGTGAATAAAAACATGTCAACAAGTAAAATTAATTTAAATAAATGTATATGTATATATATTTCTTTAATAGCTTTCCATTTTTCTATTTATTACAGAAATATTATGCTAATGATAGCTTTTTAAATATCATTAAGAAAATAATGGATTCCAACTCTAATAACAAGGCTTTATTACAAGCAGTTAAAGAAGGTAATTTAAAAGAATCAAAGAAGATCCTAATAAGAGATGGTTTTGTAGCAGATGATGATTGGATTGATTATACCTTATTGATTATGGCACTACGACGAGATCATAGAGATCTTGCTCATTTGCTTTTGCAAATGGGCTGCAGAGTGAACCAAGTACCAAAAAACAACTTTAATCATTCACCACTGTATTATGCCGTTGCTCTTAATGACATTAAACTAGTTAAAGAATTATTGGATAGAGGTGCTTCTATTTATGATGAAAAAGATGGTGAAGAAACACCACTTTGCTTAGCTATGAAGAATAAGCAGTTTGAAATTGTTGACAGGATACTGACAATAATACTGTACACCTATGAAAACATAGATCCTTCTAATAATAATGATATCAGGCATTTTCTAATAGCTTGTGAAAGAAACAAGTCTATGCTTATAAAAAAGTTTGTTAAGCATGGAATCTCTGTAAACAGCTTTGTAAGCTTTGATTCTTTCTGTTTTCCTGGTTATACTCCATTGCATTTTGCTGTAAATAATGTAAATGTGGAAACAGTTAAATTTCTTTTAAGCCATGGTGCTGATTGCTCAGCTGCAAATTCAAATGGATGGACCGCACTTCATCTTGCCAATCAAATTAGAGAAATTCTTTCAAAAATTACTCGAAATCGATGTTTAACAAGTATAGAAACAATCATAGATACAATTTTAAGTGCAAACAATTTTAATTTCAAACTAGATGTTAATGATACAGGGGTATCTCATTTTCATATTGCATGTACCAGAGGAAATACCAGCATAATTGGTAGATTTCTTCAGTTTGGAGCTGATATTAATCAGAGTGTTCCTCTTCAATTCGATATTTATGGTGGTTTCACTAGCTTACACTTTGCAGTAAATAATAATTGTCAAAAAGCAATTGACCTACTCTTAGATTATGGGGCTGACATAAATGCTAAAACTAAAGATGGCTGGACACCATTAAATTTTGCAGTAGCTCGTGGGTATGAAAATTTAGTTGAGCTACTTTTAAAACGAGGTGCTGATGTCTGTACTAAATGCATGAAAGGTTTGACAGCACTTCATTATGCTTTTTTAAAAGTAAAAAGAAACAATGCCATAATTGATATGTTACTGATTCATTCTCCAAAACATAATAATCTTACTTATAAAGGACTCTCACACTTTCATATAGCATGTACTAGAAATAATTTAAATATAGTTGAAAGTTTTTTAAAAAATAATGTATCAGTTGATACTAAAGTGGATATAAACAGCATGGATTTTCCTGGTTATTCAGCTTTGCATTTTGCTATTGAATTTAGTCAGATATCAGTGATTAAGTTACTTTTGCAGCATCAAGCCATGATAAATACAAAAGAAGCCAAAAGTTTAACACCTCTTCACTTAGCTTGTATGCAAAATTTTACAAAACTCTCTGAAGAAATCAAGAACCCTAGTTTGGAAAAAATTAAAAATTGGACTCACAACTGTGTAAATCAAGTAGAAATTGTTAAACTACTTTTAAACCATCATGCTGATGTAAATGCCAAAGATTGTAATAATGCTACACCACTTTATTATGCATTTGGTAATGAAACGACTAAAGAAAAACTCAGAAGGTGGTTGATTTTTGAGTATAGAAATACAGTAGAATCGACTATTATTTCAAAACTTGTTATTAGTCAAAAAGAAATCATTGAATTGCTTATAGCCAAGGATGCTGATGTTAATGCTAAACAAATTAAAGGTAGAACTCCACTTCATAATGCTTCATTATTGATCAATTATACACATTACCAAAGTGCATTTAAAAGTCTTTTGAAAGCTGATTGCAATGTTAATGCTCAAGATAATAGAGGAAGAACTGCACTGCACATAGCAGCTTTAAGCAAAAATATTAATGCTGTTTTTGAATTGTTGAAATATGGTGCTGATGTCAACATAGAAGACCACAATGGAGAAACAGTTCTTTGTTCTATGAATTTGGATGATACTCCTAATTTATATACTTTGAATATAATACAAGATCATTTAAAAAAAATTATTGCTCTTGGCTTTCACGTTTCTGACAAGGTCAAATTATCGTACATAAAAGTTCGAAATAGATACAATATAGTTATCAGTGATGATGATTCTGATAGTGAAGATGAAGATTATGACTGTGATTTCGAACTTGCACATGATGATTTTGCTAACAAGTGCAGAATGGAACTTGAAAAAATGAAAAATGTAAAACTAAATCGATACTGTACACTGTACAACATTCTGTACAAAGACTCTGGTGAAATGGCGACTTACATAAAGAATAATAGGTTTAAAAAATTTTTGTCATCAGATAACTTTGATAAGGATTTTCCTATATACGGCGATCTTTTAAAGTTACAATTCAAAAAAGGCACTGTCAGAAGTAATTTATTAAGTTCTGGTAAAGTTTCATTGAATTTTATAACAGGAGTAGGACTTCCAGATGTATGTTCTGAACAAATTTTAAAATATTTAAGCAATGACAATCTTAAAAATTTAATTAAAGCAATGCATTCTATTGAACCAGTTAAAAGAAAATTAACAACCAATAGTATTGAAGATTTTGAGCCTTTAGTTAAACATCTTCGCCTAGAGCAATAGAAATATAATTTTAAAAAATATTGGATTTTGAATTTGAAATTTTTTAAGAGTAAAAACAAATTTAAAGCTTTAAAATATAAAAATTTGTATATAGATATATTCAGTTAGAAATCATTTTTCATACTGAACGTTTCATTAAAAATTAAATATGTGAGTCAAAGAAATTTATTTGTAATACTTAAATATAAAGTAGTTTAAAATACAAGCAAAGTATTAAATAATTTTGAGTAAGTAATTTAAAAAGGTGTATAATTTAAAAGGTATATTAATTTTTATAAAAACTTTCTAAATTTAGGAATGATTATGTTATTCAAAATTTAAATAATTTTGAAAGATTGTTGATAAAATTATTAGAATTATTTTGGATTATGATTTACATTATACTGAAATAATTCATTGTTTAAAATTAGAGAAATTTTATCATATAGAATTATGATAATTTTAGGAATTTTTTTGAGAAACAAAATGTAGTTCCTTTGTATATCTCTACTATAAGTTAATTGTATAGCTTTGATGTTGAAAGTACTTGTAACATATAAATATACTTAAGTTTGTTATTTTGTAATAAATAAAAGCATTTTAAAAATATATACTTTTATTGTTAAAATTTTTCAAATATACCAATGCAAGTTCTTGTAGGTTTTATTTACTTATTATAAAATTTAGATTTTTAATTTATTGTTTTTCAAATTTTAATTTAAGAAATTCTTCTTAAATTTCTTAAATTTAAGAAGGCGTTTATAGTACTATAATCATTGTAGTACATAACACCAACATATAAAAATTAAAAAAGCTATAATTTGTTTTTAAACAGTTGAAGTGTAAATATTATAGTTTTATATTATGATGATAATGAAATGAAATTAATTTTGTATTTATTATCAAAGAAAGTATAGCACATTTAATTTTATCTACAGAATATCAAGAATATTAATAGATATTACTTATGATAAAGATTTTTATCATACGAGTATGATAAAGCTATTCCTTGTTGGCTCACAACTAAGCAGTCTCCCTGTAAAGATTGGTGCAGAATGAGAGTCAGAGGCTGATAAAGTGTGCTACTTAATTTCTTGTAAAATAAGAATAATTTATGAAAATATTATAATTTTAAGTCTGAGTGCCAAATAAATTATATTAACTCTGAGTTATATATCAATTTAACCGAGAATTCTGGTAGTATTATTATTTAATTGTAACTTAAAGGTATTCCATTAAAAATATGTTTAACCATTTATTAATATTTTACAGATTTTAAGAAAGAAAAATTTTATTACTTGAATAGTATGGATCTCGCTAAAGAAAAAGCACTATCACACTTTTATACAGCTTGTGTAAAAGATGTTCAACAAATTGAAAGAGTTTTACATGAAATTTCAGATATTAATTATTCTGTTAAATTAACTTCTTCAGATTTTGTAGGATATACACCACTTCATTTTGCTATAGAGTATAATCGTGAAAAATCAATTCAATTACTTCTTGATCGTGGTGCTGATGTCACTATTAAAAATGGTAAAAATGAGACTCCTCTGCATTTAGTGGCATCAAGATTTATGTCACATATGAGCAATTATACATCTTCCCATGCTTCATCAACACATAATTTCGAAGTGACAGATTTATTGCTATCATATGCGCACAAAAATAACCATTTAAACCCAAAAAATGACAAGGGTTTGTCACATTTTCATATAGCTTGTTGCATAAATAATGTAAGTGTAGTTGAAAATTTTTTAATGCACGGTGTAGATATAAAAGCTTCTATTAATTCAGATTCCCCATACTTACCTGGATACACACCATTACATATATCAGTAATATGCAATAATATAGAAAGTGTACAGTTATTATTGAAGTATAATGCCGATACAAACATAGTAGATACTAGAGGATTTACACCTCTTCATTTAGCTTTGCAAAAAAAGAATAATTCTATTATTGACATGATTATAACAGCACAGAGTATTGACAACAAATCTAATGTAGTTGATTATGTAGGATTATCCCATTTTCATATTGCATGTATGAGGAAGGACAAAGAATCAGTAGAAAAATTTTTGAAGCAAGGTGTGTCAATAAATGATCCTGTAAGTTTCAAGTCACCAATTTGGGCAGGGTATACACCTCTACATTTTGCAATAAAATTTAATTTAGATTTTGAAGTCACTGAATTGCTCTTAAAATATGGAGCTGATATTACTTTAAGAAATGAAAATGGTGATCCTCCAATTTTCTTTTGTGAATGTAATGAAAAACTAAAGAAGATAGTAGATATAGTTTTAGAAAAATATAGTTTGAAAAGTAAAAATTTTTTAAAAAATGTTGAACTTGATGAACTTTTAATTGCTTGTAAGAAAATCAATCCTCCAAACAAGCCCTTATTCGATCAAGAGACAACAATTAATAGTTCAATCCCCTCAGATTCGCCAATTTGGCCTGGATATTCAATACTTCATATAGCAGTGGAGTTTAAAAGTACATCAATAATAAAGACATTGTTGGAACAAGGAGCTAATATAGATGCCCAAGATATAAATAGATTTAGTCCAGTACATCTTGCAATTCAAAAAAATTGCAAAGAAATAGTCAACTTACTTTTTGAATATTGCGGTGAGACAATAAAAAATCCAGTTGACAATAGAGGCTTATCCCATTTTCATATTGCTTGTATAACACACAATTATACTGTTGTTGAAAAATTTCTGAAAAGTGAAGTAAATGTAAATATTGCTCTAGCATCAGATTTTACAAGTTACAGCATCAATGGCGTATATAAAGATTCTATCATTTATCACAGAGCAGGTGATACTGCACTGCACATGGTTTGTGCTTATGAAGGGTACGACATGATTGTAAAACTTCTTATAGAACAGGATGTTGATATTTCAATCCAGAATGCAGATAATTGTACACCAATTCATATTGCTTTCAAAAAATACATGTCAACATTTGGGAGTAAAAAAATAGAGACACCTGATTCAGATGCCTCAGGTGATGAAATTCTTCATTACTTGTTTATTGGTGATTTTACCATTCTTAATCCACTGCTGATTAAATCAGTAGAAAATGCTCCAAATAAAAATCCCACTGATAATAATGGAATATCACATTTTCATATAGCTTGTATGAGAGGATTTAAGGTCAATGACTTTATAAAAAATAATGTCGATGTGAACGCTTTAGTGCATTCTGAATCAGAAATATGTGCTGGTTATAGTCCATTACATTTTGCTGTATCAAGGGGTTATTACTGTAGTGATAATATTGTAAAATTACTTATTGAAAATGGTGCTGACATTAACGCAAAAGAAAGGAAAGAGAAAACTCCTCTCAGTCTAGCAGTGGACAGAACTAGTGAAGATATTAATGAGGAAGTAATTGAAATCCTTGTAAAGAAAGGTGCTGATATACATTCTAAAGATATAAATGGAATGTCTCCATTTAAATATGCTTTAACCAGCGATAATAAAAGGCTAATTTACAATTTATTATCAATAGCCAATGTGGATAGATCATGCCCTATTGATGATACTGGATTTTCTCTTATTCATTTAGCTTGTTTAAGAGGAAATTTTAAACTTTTAAAAGACTGTTTAAGGAATGGGGCAGATGTTAATAGACAAATAAGTTTGAACTCACCAGTTTGGCCTGGTTATACTCCCCTACATTTTTTAATAATGACTGATTATGGTACAGAGTTTATTAAAAAATTGTTGAAGTCTGAAGCTGACTGCACAATAAAAAATGCTGAAGGATTTACACCAGTTCATCTAGCTTCAAAAAAAGATGAAAAATCAATAGTAGAACTGTTACTGTCAAATCATAAGAAAAATATAAATACAGTAAGTTGTGAAGGAATATCTCATTTCCAAATTGCTTGCAGTTTAAAAGATAATGCAAAAATAGTAGAATCGTTTTTGAGAAATCATGTAGATATTGATGAACCTGTTCATTTTTTTTCTCCAAAATGGGCTGGTTGTACTCCATTACATATTGCAATAGACAACAGAAATACAGATATAATCGTTTTATTAATAATACATGGTGCAAATGTAAATAATGATGATTCTTGTGGATTGACTCCTCTACATCATTTTTGCAAGAGTTACTGCAGTTATGATTTTAAAATTTTGGACATACTCCTTGAGCATGGAGCCAATGTAAATGCTAAAAATGTTGAAGGTAATCTTCCGGTTGAAATGGCTTCCAAATATAATAACAGTAATGAATCCCTCTTAAAAATTCTATCAAAATTCAGACAGCTGTAAAATAAAAATTAATGAATATTTTTCAAGAGTTGGCATGAAGTTTTTTAATAAAAATAAGAATGCAACGTTTCTAAATGTTTAAAATAAGCTAATTCCATTTATTCAATTTTCAAATAATTAAACATTACAAAACAAACGTGTAACAGGCAAAAACATCTTGAAGAATTATGATAATAAAATGAATTTATAAAAAATCATAATAAAAATAAGATACATAATTTTCAAACATACCTACATTATAAATGCAAAATACATTTAATAAAAATATTAACAAAATAATAGACACTGATAGATGCGTTTATCATTTTTTTGTTCAGCAAGATCAAAAGCTGTATTACCAGCTTTATTTTTATCTGTAATACAGGCTCCTTTTTTTAAAAGTATTTTTACAGCTTCGATGTGATCTGCTTTAATTGCTAGGCCAAGAGGTGAGTCTCCATTATTATCCTTATTATTGATATCAGCATCATGTTCAAGAAGGATTTTAATTATTTCGTTTGATCCTTGTAATGCAGCTAGATGAAGTGGAGTTTGTCTTTTTTTATTATAATAATGAACTGATAATCCTTTACTCAAGATTAGGTTGACAATTTCTACATTACAAGATTGTACAGCATAATGAAGAGTACTAGATCCATCTAAAGTAATATCTTTAGGATTAATACCTATATTCAAAAAATACACCACCAACTCTGGAATATTTTTTTTTATGGCCAGGTGCAACACGTTTTCATCAAACTTATTTTTAGTTGGAATAGCTCCCTCATCAATAAGGTATTTGACTTCATCTATAATATCATCTCCAGCATTCTCCAAACATGTAAATAAAATTGTTTCTTTATCTTCATTAACTAAATTTAAATTTGCTCCAAGTTTTAAAAATTTTCTTATCCATGTTATGCTATCATTTAAAACATACATCGATTCCTTAAAAAAAATGTGTAAAGCACCATCACCTTTTTGATTCACTTTATTAATGTTAGCACCATGCATTATAAGAAGATGTGCATTATTCATACAATTAGATGAAATTGCTGTATGAAGTGGTGTTGTATTATCTTTAGAAAGGTGGTTAGGATTAGCTTTATAATCCAATAATTTTCTTACTGTTTCTTTAATTGGGTAACATTGAATTGCAGAAGCAATACTTAAAGCTGTATCACCATTTTTATTTACGGCTTCAATATTGATACCATTCTTCAAAAGAATTTCAACAACCTCATATGAATCTTCTTCATGTTCTACTGCTTGATGCAGTGCTGTACACTGGTCTAATGATGTTTCATTAATATCTATTCCCTGTTCAATTAAAAGTTTAACAATATCCTGATTGCAATATTTTGCTGCAACATGAAGTTCATTTTGTCCTAAATGGTTTCTTACATTAAGCTTAACTTTTTGCTGCAAAAGATAAGTTGCTATTTCTGGTTTATTGTATCTGAGTGCAAAGTGAAGAACTGATGAATTTTTTACTGTTACACTATTAATATCAGCATTTAAAGATATAAGTTTTTTAGCTATATTGATATAATTTTTCTTAATTGCTGAACACAAAGGACTTAGTCCTTCATTGTTTTTAATGTTGACATTTGCTCCATGCTGCAGTAGTAATTCTACTATATTCTTGTGTTTATTTTCAATAGCAATAAGAAGTGAACTTGAATTATCATTTTTGACACTGTTAACATCAATACCTTTGTCTAAAAATAATTTTACTAAACGTTCGTTTCCTTTTTCACTTGCTACATGAAGAATATTCCTGCCATGGATATCTTTTGATATTAAATCAACTTGCCTTTTTTGTAATAAATTGTTAGTCATGACTTCGTTATTGTTTTCCACTGCAATATGCAGAACTGTTGATCCAGTACAATTGATAACATCATTAATATTGGCTTTATATCTAAAAAGTAAGTTTAAAGTCAGTTTATTTCCATGTTTTACTGCCAAATGAAGTGGAGTTCTATCATCAATAGTTTTTGCTGTAACATCTGCTCCTTTTTCTAATAAAAGTTTCATTAAGTTTAAGTCATTTTCAATAACAGCATAATGCAATGGGGTATAACCATTCTTTGTTTTACTATTTACATCAATGTCCCAGCTGAGAAACAACTGAACCAAACTTTCAGATCTTTGAATTATTGCATGATGAAGAGGAGTTTCTTTATAAGAATTTTCAATATTGTGTAGTGAAAAAAAATTTCTTAACAAGTTTCTAATAATTTTACCATTCTCTACTTGAATACCGTAATGCCATGTTGTCATATCGACTGTCGACTCCTTTTCTACAAGCAATTTTACTGCCTTTTCATTATTTGTCATTACTGCAATGTCAATTGGTCGCAATCCATTTTCATCTTTCTCATTGATATTTTCACCTTTTTTCAAATAGCAATTAACTTTTCCTTCATCATAATCCCAAATTGCTTGATGTAAAGGTTTTTCACTTCTGTACATTTTACTATTTTAAAAATACTACTAATTATAAAATATTTGTATTTAAAATATTGACAAAAATCTTATTCACTTGCTGTGTAATAAAAAATACCTGGAACAAAAAATATGGACATAAAATTTAAGATGGAAGATGCAGGCAATTTATTCACAAAAACATGTATTTTAAAAAAATTTGTATAACTTTGCAATTTTAGTTATTTTTTGCAGGA
>JAPYZB010001254.1:0-15200 GCA_030522745.1 Eupelmus kiefferi | reverse complement strand
GCGGCTCGCATCGCAGCGCCGGCAAAACAACGATAAAAACGCAGAGGCGTGACGATAGCCGCTATTTTAAAAGCGACAGTCCCGGACAGCCAGACTCGCTTTTCAGTTAATATTTGCGAAATCGTTTTTCAATGTCCCGCGCCATTATCGCGATTAATAAAACAATGCATCAGCTCTCTCCCGGGCGGGCCGTGTCACAAAAATAAAGCGGCCTCTCGCCAATTATTCTAAATAATCCGGCGGATGAATAACGAGCCGGGCCATCCTCGCTGTCGTGTCGCGCGCAGAACAAAACGAGGAGACAAAAAAGCGAGAGGGGCTAGATTTAAGAAGCGCGCTCGTATAACAAACCCGCCTATAAATAACAATGAGGGAATTAATCGGCGCGGATATTCGTGAGGAGCGCGCCTATACCTATATAGACGAGAGCAGCTCCGGAATTTTCGCCTCGGTGTAAAAAGTGTAGACGTCTTGGAGTATATAGTAGCGGCTAGGAAATAAGACGCGGGCGAGAAAAAGAGGAGGGTATAGCTGGGCTCTCCTCCTTCCTCGTTATACCGAGGCGTCGCAGCTCATCGCGACTCTTGCGCGATTTGTCGTGCGTCGAGATTAATGAGCGACTATTTTTAAGCCGTCGCCGGGAAAGGGTTCCAACTTGGTTCCGCGTGCTCGCTGAACTCTCCGTGTATATATATACGGGGTGTAAGAGGGATACATAGGGGAAGGGGACCCCCTGCCCGGGTGAGAGTCGCGTGACTGATCATGCCCTGTATGTGTGTATATATGTGTAGAGGGGGGAGAAAGGAGGAAGAGGCGAGCATGAGCCAGTCGCAGGATGGGCTGACCATTAGCTTATCAGCGAGTGCCGTCTGCCGCGACATCGGCGCTTAAAACCCGATAAGCGCGCGCGGGAGCCGGCGACTCCCTAGCTGCTATAAACTGCGGCTCCGAGGAGAGGAGACAGGAAGAAAAACGAGGCCAGTGGCGCGCGCGCGCGCGCGATCCTACATCTGCAGTGTGTGCGTACGCGCAGGGGCTGAATATTCGCCCTCTGTCGCTGTATATACGTGTGCGCGAATCGCGTGCAGCGCCGGAAGATAGATGAAGTCCTCGCCTCTCTCTCTCCGGCTCGTTCCATCACTTTCCTTCCTCCTCCCGTACGCGCGAGCTTATATCGCTTCGGATAGAGCCGGCTCTCTGAGGGAGGGCCGCGCGTATGAATGCGATTTTCGGGGGACGACGGCTAAAAATTGAAGCCACTTCTTTTCAGCGAGGCCGCGCGAGAGCTCGAATTGCAATGCAAATTTTCGGCAGCCGCGCTTTCCCAGCCTCTCGAGATATACGGCCGCGATTATGGTTTTATTGGCCGGCAAGCGCGGAGTGACGCTGTTTTTTGCGGCCCGCGCGCGCAGCGCTGATTCACTCGCAGCTCGTGCGTGCATTTTTAAGCGCTTGATTTATGCCAGATGATTTTTGAAGAGCGCGCTCGCTCGCTCGAAATTTACAGGCTGTTGGAATACGTTATTAGCTTTCAGCCGGGGCCCCCGAGAGCCTCCCGAGTTTTATGCTAAAATCTTCTTTTTTTTTCGCCTGTCTTTTTTTCTCTGCTGCCCGCCGTTTTATCCCTGGTACAGCGATAATGCAATATTCCCGGCGGGTAAATATTTGCCTCGCTGATAGAATAAAAGGCTTTGAAAAAAACAGTCGTATACCTACACGCTGCGCCCGGCAAAAAAAGGATTTTCACTTTTCATATCGTAATTTGAAAATTATTCGCGCTGACGAAACTTTTAACCCGGGAGTTTTGGTATAAAGCGCGATCGTATTGGCACTTATGAATTCAAATGGACTTTGATTAACCGAAAAACAGCGCGGCCCGTAAAGTTTAATTAGATCGGACGCGAATTCCGGCCGTATTAGGAGCGCATAATTATACATATTAGTGTTGGCTTTTTTAATAGAAGAACTAATAACGATGAATATGCAAGGCGCGCCGGTTAATTGCAAATGTAAACTGTTGCAGTTGTCGAGGAATAATTACGGCGGAGGGGTGAAGTAGTGCCGTGTGCAAACAGCTACGCCGAGGCCACGGAATTTCCGTTATTTAGCGCTAAATAAATATGCGATTTTTAGTTGAGCGAGCGCGACGCGGTGACGCGTGATAAATTGGAATTTTCAATTATGTTAATTTATAGCGAGTGCCAAGTGACAGCCCCGCGCTTATATATTACTAATAGCATTTTTAATTTGAGCTCTGATTTTTACCGATTATTCACGCTTGGATTGGGATATATATTTCTGGAAAATGCGCGCGTTCATACTTTTTCCAGCTGCTCTCGGCGGTGTAATGAATTCTAATAAATCCATGTTTTATACTGCCTAATGCTAATCTCAGAGCAAACTATCTCATTGAAAACATCAGAATGATACACAACTCTTGTAACTGAGCCATAAAAAGCGAAATTAGTAAGAATCTAACTCGCCGACAACTTCATTCGACTCTCAGCACTTGATTAAATCCAACTTGTAAGCACTGTCAAAACAACAACATTACCAAAGCCACGCAAACGACTTATCTCAATTTAATTTACGAATATAACGCTACGCTAAATTTCGCAATATATAATAACCCCGCGCGCGCGCGCTCGGTTAGTTTAAAATTCAACGAGCATGTTCTTTTGCGCTCGCGCAGTTGTCGGTTTACCGCAAGCGGGTAAAAGTTTCGAAAAGCACTTTCGAAATGGCGACGCACTGTCACCTGCAGCCCGCCGCATATAACTTATGTAACGGCCGCGATTTTTTCGAATTAAACGCGCGCGTTTAAAGAATTTATTGTGCCAAGCGGAGAGCGTGACTCCAGCGAGCGCGGAACAAATTCAACTTGCGATTGGATGAATTGAAAAGAGAATTTCGCCTATCAAACTTTCGGCTACCTTGTTTCGCCGAGATAGCGTTGACTTTTTCGGCGAGAAAAAGGAGCCTTTCAGCGCCAGATTTCGCATTCTCGAGTTTCTCGGCTTTTTTGCGGTGGAGTAGGCTATGGTTCTGGCGGCTCGCAGACTTAATTGCCGTCGATAAATATAGTCTAGCCGTCTCCTTAATTCGATTTACTCGAGGAAAAAAGGTATATAAGAGCGTGCACGAGGATTCCAGGAAACAAAGGGGGAAAAGAGCCGCGAATTTTGATTGACGCTCGGTTATCGCTAAAACGAACTGCATGTAGGCCCCGGGGATCGATAAAAGCAGCGATACAGTCATCGCATCGTTTCCTGTCTCTAAAACACACAGAGACGTTCGGCAAAAAAAGCGGCAGACGCTTTCTGCCGAATCATCCTCGCCTATTGCAATAATTCCAGCTCTGTATATACACACACTCGCTTCGATTCGGCTCTCAGAAAGACACCTGCTGCAGCTCGAGAGACACTGCAAAGC
This sequence comes from Eupelmus kiefferi, assembly GCA_030522745.1. Taxonomy (NCBI): domain Eukaryota; kingdom Metazoa; phylum Arthropoda; class Insecta; order Hymenoptera; family Eupelmidae; genus Eupelmus; species Eupelmus kiefferi. The sequence goes on along the minus strand of JAPYZB010001254.1, from coordinate 11,768 downwards.
GCCTGACAGGTTATGAGTATATATACTCTGCGAAGGCATGCGCGATTTAGCCGGCAAGAATAAAAGAAAAAAAAAATAAAAGAAGCGAGAAAGGCCAGAGAGCGGTCCGGCCTTTTTTGGAAAAACGAGCGCGCCATGTGCATCTCTCTCCGTCCATCCCTGTTTGGCTAGGCGCACGTATACACTCTCTATATGCTCGATACAGTCCGTCCTTGTCGGGCGAAGGCCAGATGACGCTCTGTCCGCTCTCTCTCTGCGTATTCTCGCTGGGCTTTGTGTGTCCCGGACGCGCGCATGCAGGACGATACACGATCTGTCGCTACTCGCTCGATGACTATCTGCAGCTGCCTTACATTTGTCATCTTCCTCTACTCTCTTCTATCTTTCTACGGCGCTCGCTAATCGCTTTGACAAATTGCGGGGATGCGATTTTTTCTTTTTTTTTTTATACGCTGTGCGAATAATATCGTTGTCAAATCCGATACGGTATTTTCTGCTTTCCGGAGCGCGATAGGACTGTCTGTCTCGCGGGTTATATTACATTCTTCCGATGCTGGAGAGAAAAAGCTGCGCGCTGATTAATGCCACAGACGTATATATATACCTGCGTCGCCCGCGCATCGCGAGGTTATTAATTTCACGTTTTACATACGCGCCGCTGTATACCAGGAAGTCGCACGCGAAAATGCAAATTTCTCGAATTTTTCATATAGTCCCCGGTGTTTTTGCGGTCGGGATAAACTAGGCGATCGATTCATCATATATCGGGCCTGAAGTCAGAACGTCGCGTGATACGCTAATTAATAATGCACAATAGTCACGGGTTTTTTATTCTCAGGCTGACTAACAGCGGCCGGCTGAAAGTGATCAATTATAAAAACGTCGTGATATTCCGCTTTCCGACTAAATCGACCGAGTCTATGAAAAATAACGGATGCCTTTTTAATTCAGCCAGACTCGCGTATCTCTCAGTATATATAGTATAGAGTCAACCCGCTTACAGGTTAATCTTAAAGAAAGCCAACTGCCTCGCACAAAAGCACATTGTTCGCCGAGACTCAAGCTTACTCATACGCCCTAAAAGGATTCGCTTTTGAGGAATTACGCGTGCGTTAGCAATTTCACCTTCGCACACACACACACACACACAGCTAGTCTCGTTCTCTAGTCGCAGCTTTGTTTTGCTCGTCGGACTGCGCGCAAGACGCAATCTGCAGGGAACAAGAGCAAGGCTGGAGATAAAAAGCACGGGCAAAAGAAGGAAATTCAAAGGCTCGTTTTGCAGCGCACTATCCGCCGAGAGAGAGAGAGAAGAAACAGACGCGCGCGGTGAGGCTATATCGCCCGGAGAAAATTAGAAATGGCCGCTTTAGGATTGCGCGCAACGTAACTTCTTCGCGAGGCGAATCGATCTTGTGTACAAGCGCGCGCGGCCGCGCGTGTATATAGCTATGCGCGCGTATAACGCGGCCCCCGTGAGAAGAAAGGAAGAAACCAGCCGCGAGAGAGCTCGCATGTGTGCTGCCGCGGAGCTGAGGTACATGCACTTCAAGACAAATAGCCCGGTAATGCCCCGGCGTTGAGCTTTACATTGGCTATTAAATTTTTCCCTTTCGCCTCCTTTTTCCCCGCGAAATTTATTATATTCGAGGAGAACAGCTGATTAATCAGCTGCTTTTCATAATAGACGCGGAATTTCGCTTATTTCCGTTAACGCTCGATCGAAAACGTTCGAGCCGGTCAGCTCGGCGGAAAAACGGCTCCCGTGAGTGATTTAGTAGGCATTAGGAGAAACTGGTAGAATTTAACGGTTGATTAGGCGCTATCGATAGCGCGCGAATTGTACAGCCAGCCGCAGGGAGAGCGGAGGTAACATTTGTTTGAGGTACATATAGTTTATCGGTCGATAAGAGGGGGGCCGAGGGCCACCGGGCGACCTCGCTTCTTGCGCGCTAATGGGCCAAAGTTAGAGCTAGGAAAAAAAGGAATAAATGAGCTTTTAAATGAGGATTCGAGAAAAGTAACACCTGGTTCCGACGAAGATAAAAGATAACCAGAGGGAGGGGGGCGATCCATCGCGCGGGCGCTCGGAGAGTTGAGCAATTCATTTGAAAATCGTGGAGCCAGCTCGCCGCGTCTAATCAGATAAAGAATTATTTGAAATTCTAAAATGACACTATCTGGCCTGGAAGAAGAAACTATTCCAGCGGAGCGGGGGGGAATGAGTTATCGGGCTGCCGTGCGAAATAAACTTATCCAATTAGAATCCACGGCTGCTGCCGTAGCTCTCGGATCCGAAATACGTGAGAGACACGCTGTGTGTACGTATATATAGGAAGAGTTTCGCAGCGCTCGCGGCTGCATTACTTTCACCGGCGTTACGAAAGCGCAGCAGCCACTTGGCCGGTGCATAGACGAAGGCTAGCTAGCTCTCTCTCTCTCGTCGTCTTTGCTAAATTGATTTTGGACTCTGGGGAGAAATCGCCGCAGCTGGGGGAGCGCGCGCGATTTTTAATTACGGCGGAGAGGAAGCGCGCGAATCAGGCCGAATTGCGAAGAGAGAGAGAGGGCGAGACATCAAAAAAGAAGGAAGGAGAGAGAGGAGAGAAAGAAATGCCATTATTCTTGCGAACGAGCTTCCTCTCTCGCTCCTTTATTCCCATTGTCTTTCCTCTCTCTCTCTCGTTCTCGCTTCTTTGCTTTCCAGCAGCATTCAGCCCCTCGTCGCAGTCGTCGCCGCGTGTACTAGTCGTAGCTCTCTCTCGGTGCACGCGCGCTCGCTCAACGAATTCGGAATAAAGAGGGGAGGGATGGAGGACCCTTTTCAAAGGAGAGAGAAAGAGAGAGAGAAGAGCGCTGCATTCTGAATTCAAAAGCTTGTGTTTTAAATTCGTACAGTACGCTCTCTCTCTCTCTCTCTTACTCTTTCTCTGTGTGTCTGCGTACCGAGCGCTCGCAAAAGAACGAAGCGCGTTCGCCCCCCGCGCTCGCATAGAAACCCAGCGCGAGATAAAGCTGCGCGCGGAATATAAATCTCACCTCTCTCTCTCTCTCTCTCTTCAAAACTTATCGAAAATGAAATATTTTCCAAGAGAGAAGGGCCGGGCTTGTAGACGAAAAAAATCGCGTATGCGCGAAGAAGCGCCCCTTACCTTAGCAAGCCGCTACCCTTTTGTTACATTTACGAGGCTCGCGGCTCTCCCCCTCGAATCCCAGAGTAAAACCCACAGCCGTGAAATAAATCCGCGCTCGGACGACTCGGCGGCTCTTAAATTTACCGGAAATAGAATTTGTCCCGAGGCGCGCTGCGAGAGGTAGAAAGACAAGTGTAGCTAGACGCCGGTGCGCGGAGAGAGAGAAACAGACGGAATATAAACTCAGAGGGAATCCGTATCTCGCGCAGACTCTGAATGGAGGAAGGAAGGAAGAAAGGAAGGAAGCAGCCGGCATAAGCGTTTTCTCTCCCAGGAAAAAAAAGGAGAAGCCAAGGGAAAATTTAATTTTCCAGCGGTAGCGCCGAAAACAAATCCGGCTGATTTACGGCGAACGCTAAGTAGCGAGGTATAATACCAAAGAGAACGGGCTAATACCCAGCCTTGTGGCCTACACGCGTGATGCGACGGCAGCTGCGACTATTTCCGAGCGACTACCGGCTCGTAAAACGCATTATGGGCGAGCTTTTTTTCCGTGCGAGTGCGACATGTGAGAAAAGAGCTCAACGAGGCAAATTGTTACAAGCGCGTGTGAGCTTTGCTTCAAAGCGCTGACGCCGCCGTCTCGAAAAAAGTACGCAGCTCCAGCGCCGAGCGTTAAAGGGGATGAAAAAAATGAAATTGAGCCCGGGAGTCGTATACATTCATGTATGCTAATTCCGCGAGAAAGCTCACCCTTCTCTCAATTTTTCGGATTGAAAAATATCAGCGAGAGCTGTATTATACCCCGCGGAGAGAATGATTTTTTTCCCGCTCGCGCGCGAGTAATAAATTAGCGGGGCGCCCCTCCGCATAAACTTGATGCATGGACTTTTTTTGCGCGGGGGTGCAGCGCGAGAGCGACTGTATACACACCCAGATAGCGCTATAGAGCGAAAGAGAGTCTTGGTAGGAGCTGGATTTTCGGGAGGGTCGTTATGAAAATTGCAGAGAGCAGAGCTGCTCTCGAGATATATATCGGGCGAAATTCGCGCCGTCGAGTGTAGAACAAAGCGCGGATTGTTGAGCGAGAGGAAAGTGCGCCCGGTCCTCTCACTCCTCGAGTCTCGAAAAAAATCTGCAATCGGGAGAGAGAGAAGCTGCCGGGGTCTTTACCCCCTGAAGAAGGTGTACAGCCCGTAGGCGCTGCACCTGTACCATCCTGTTTACGCGGCGCCGAGAGGCCCGAAATCGCGGCTTATCAGCCCTCTCTCTTTCGCTGGCTCCTCTCTTACGGGGGGTGGCTCTCGAGACACTCTGTTTTTTGGTCAATCGCTAGGAGCTCTCGCTCCTCGTCTTTCTTTCTCGTCGAGGAAGCAGCAGCGGCAGCAGGCTGAAAGAGCCACTAGACACTTTTTTTCAGGGATTTTGCAAAGAACGAAGCGAGAGAGAAAGAGAGAGAGAGAGAGAGAGAGGAGGACATCCTAAATTTTTGACGAAGCCACTCGTCAAACGCGCTCGTTTCGCTTCGCGCAGAGCTAGCTCGGGCTATAGAGAGCCGGAGCGACATTTCACTCAAGTCTGCAATTTCCTGAGCGCGCGGAGAAGCAGCAGCAGCAGCATCTAGAGGCGCGAGAGAAAGAGCGGGTCTTTGCCCGCTTTAGAAGAACTAAAGCTCGCTCACTGCTATACCTTTACAGCTCCATACTATATTTTGGCACTCTAGAATTTCGTGCTTCTCCGCTCACTCTATCCCTCCCCCCTCTCTTCCCGCCCATTCTTCTCCCCCACCCCCGCTTTTTCCTCCTTCCTTGTGTATCTTTCCGCTCTTCTTTCGCGTTCGCTCATCGCCCCGCGTGTCTCTTTCTCGCCTCGCACGCGCGCTACAGAGACAGAGAATCTCGAGACGCGCGCGCCTCTGTCTTTCTCCGTCTCTGCGTGTATGTACGTATATACGTGTGTGCCTCGCGTATTGATCCTGCAACCCTCGTCTCTTTCTTCTCCGAACTTTCTGCATCTTACTCCCTGCGCGCAGGGGCAGCAGAGTCTCTTAGCTTAATGACCGCGCGCGCGCGGCAGTCGAGAGAGGTATTATCGCGCCAGGATTTCAGCCCTCGCTAAGGTATATACGTGCGGCCTTGCCCTTGGAATCGGCGCCGAGTATCGCCGTGTGTGGGAGGGTGCACCGCCGTATACATACTGCCCGACTCATTCAGCCCTCGAGCTCCGCTTTTCACCTAATTATATGCGCGCTCGCGCTGCAGTCCGACTTTAATAATGTCTCGCCTGCGCGCGCTCCGGCTTCGTATATGGTAGGAGCGTATGTATTTATGGATATGTATGGATAAGGACGTTCGAGGGCTTACGGTGCCGTTTATTCGGCTGGCGCGCGGCTCATCGCTCATATCCCTTCGAGGGACGGGGGGAGAGAGACGGGGAGAATTATCGTCCCACGGATTGCGTCATTGCGATGTCGTGCGGCTTATTAGCATACTTTTACGGCCGAGTTGGCGCGGTTGTTTTTTCAGAAATTATTGTGCGCGTTTTGACTCTGTAAAGTATGGCCTCCCGGCAATTTATTAAGCTCGGGGACTCGTAAAATTCTTCAAAATGTGCGCCGGCGTTTTAGTCGGATTAATTTTTTATGTTTCGTTTATTTATATAAATCGAGCCTAGAAGTTTAATCGAGTGCGTTTGGATTAGACTGCTCGTTGGAATTTCTCCTTGCGCGTATCGCATTCGTCATGCCCCCAAGAAAGTACACCCTCAACTTTTCTATTTATTTACTACACCCACACAGACGCGAAACTTTTCCAAACATCGAATTCGATTCGAGGATACAACCCGCAAAACAACTAACAGCCATATTTCAAAACTAGAAAAATTCCTCCGATATATCGGCCCCACAGCAAGCACGCGCCGTTTATACAAGTCGTTCTGTTTTTCTTTGCCGACGGAAAAACTCCGAGCGTCCGCCAAACGCACTTTTCCCGCTGCTCGAATAATCGAATCTGTGTAAAAGCCGCGAGAGCGGCACTAATGAAACTCGTCGTAAATGGAAGCGTCTTTGAGTGCCGCTCGGGAAAACTGCTGTCTAAGAAACGGCACTTTTCTCCGGCTGCGTATAAAAGAGGATGAAACGCCGAGTCTGCGTTCGAACCCGATGGATTTTTCTTTGCGAGTATTATAAGTGATCCGGATTACCGGTGCGGGCGAGAGATTTTTTCGTGACCGGAGCTTTTGAGCGCGCTTGTTTACAAACGCGAGTGCTGGTGAAATTAAATTTGCGTTCTGCGAGTTCATCGTTTCTGCGAAGCCGATTTTGCTTTATGCGCATCGGTCCTTTGAATTATTCGCGTTTTTTGAATTGCTTGTGGACGTTTCTTTCTTTTGGATTGACGTGTTTAATATGCTATTCGCGGGGGATGTAAATAGGCTTTCATTAAAATATCAGGAGGACTAATCCGGCACGTTGACGTGACGTATGACTATTTTGTGCTTGGTATTAGTATAAGGGGCAAGTATATATCTGATACAAAATATCTGATAATGGATTTTAATGTCTGACCTTAATCTGTCCGATAATTTTAACAACAATAGGGACACGTCAAGTGGCTTGAAACTAATGGAAAATACGTGTTTTAATTTAGAATATCCGATTTAATTTCTCTTCATTTCTTTTAATTGTAAACCTCCAATTACAAACTAAAAATAAACCACCCCAATTATACACTACCAAAAACCCATTATTAATAATAAAAACAATGAAAGCCAAGAAATACTTGAAACCAAGCACAGTAGCTCAAAAGTCAGACGCGCATAACCTCAACTGCCAATAAACAGAGATGAAAGGCGGCGCAGACTAGAGCGCTCTTCTATCGCGTTCTCATGAAACGTCTGCAGAAATTTCAGACCGTCTGCGCGCTCGTCTATAGAAGCTCGCGGAAGTATAATAAAAAATGATGGATAGCGCGCGAGCCGGCCCCGTATCCATAAATTCCTCGCGGCTTACAAACGCGTGCTCGCAGCGTCATCGTTACTGCAGAGCCAGAGGAGACGCATAAACGTTCCGGAATCGCGGCGCAATAAATCCATTTTTTCGATACAAACAGCCGCAGCCACCCAAGAAGCAGCTGGAAAAGCGCGAGCCAGGAAAAATCCGAGGGAAAACGTGTACACGCATCACGTTGGCGTAAGGAGACGATAAAAGCCCTCTCTCTCTCGCAATACGCATTAGCCGCGAGGGGTGGGGGGTAAAACGGATTTGTCCGAATCGGCGTTTTCAATTACTTTGAAGTGCAACTGCAGCGCAAGCTCGCTCTATACCTCTCGAGTTCTCCTGTATTATTGGTTTCGCGGAAATTGCCGGCGGGGCTATATATAGCTATATAATACGAGAGAGAGCAGCCCCGGCGATTCCGGCAGACACACAGGAAATACCGAGAAAAACGTTAGGGGGGCATTTTACGATGCTCCTGCTGTCCATCTGCGAGAGCGGGGGATGTGTATACAGGCGCAGTCTGTTTCGGTTTGCTGCGGGCATGGCTGAGCCAGAGGCGCGTTTGGCACGGACTATCATCGCCGGAGAGAGAGCGAGAGAGAGCTTAGAGAGACGAAACAATGACGAGCGGCCACAGAGCCGAGTCATCGCCGTAAACAGGCTGTACAGGTGCCAAACGTAACCGGCGCGCGGCTGGCTTTGTTTAGCGTAATCCGCCGGCGCTGTGCTGCTGTGCCAGACCGCCGCTTTTCTGTTGGGCTGTTGTAAAAAGTGACTCGCTGCCGGTCGATGATTGCTCTTTCTGGGATTGTTTCGAGCTGCTTTTCGGAATGTTAACTCTAAATGTCTTATTTTCAAAATGCCAAGTACTTTTTTGGAAAGCGTATATTCTTCGTTTTTTTCGCAAATTAAAAGCGAAGAGTCGCCGAGTTTCTGTTGTGTACCTATTGTGAACATTCGAATAATTAATTTTGACTCGGGCCGAAAAAAGTTCTCGCAGCCAAACTTTCGAAATGTACGAGCCTCAATTTCAGATACACAAAGCGCGGAATTACGCGCGTAATTACGACAAACTTTTCGTCCCGGAGCCAACGCGAAAATAATTATATCGCAAAGTCACATCGCTGAAAAAATTAATTAGTCGAGAGTGCCGGCACTCAAGACGCATAATACCCGCATGCTGCCAGCCAGCCTCTAACGACAATCTAAAAACGAAAACAAAAAATTACAACAAACAAAAAACGCCCGAACGACGAGAGGACGCTACTTGCGACAATCGCTGCAACTCCAGCCCTCTCGAGCGCTCTTCTTCTTCGCGCCGGCTCGCTCCAATAATTTTCATTTTCCTTATATAACACAGCCGCGCGCAATCTTATTAAAACCTCAATTCCAACTAGCGATAAAAATGGGAGGAAAGAGCGTCCCGACGGCCGAGCCATAAATAAATTTCATCAGCGTAATCGAGTAAACTCGCGGCTAAGAAACGAGCTCTCTCCTTTTTATACACGCGCGCGGGGGGCGGGCAGGTCTTAAAACGCGAGAGTCCGGGCGTGTTTACCCCGCGAGCGAGCGCGACGAATTTTTATTTGCGCCGGGCGCGAGAGAAAAGTCGAGGGTGGCGCGAGCGCGGGAAAATAAAAGTAGAATCTCGCGGAGAGAGAGAGAGAGAAGAAAGAGCTCGCGTCCTCCCTGGGGGTCGTCTGGCTGCGAGTAGGCGGCTGCAGACGGAGAGAGCACGCAGGTGTATATATAGTTGCGAGGGATGCATCTCGTTAAATTTAATCCGTCTTGTTGGTCGCTTTATCTGCTTGCGCCTCGACTTTGCGGCGCGCGTCTTTGTGTTATACGCGTGGGTGGCTGGCTGCGGGGGGATGCAAAAGAGGTCCTCGAGCTGCGCGATTGCTTAGGCAGAAAGAGGGAAAAGCCTGGTGATTTTCCGGGAGGGGCGAGCTGACGCGCCGATGGAGGATGAGGATTTTTTGGTGAAAGTAAAAAGCTCGAGTAAGAGAGAGGAGGAGAGAGAAAAAGCACTCCGAGCGCCGCGGCGGAGTAAAAAGGGATCTCTCGTAAAGTCCTTGAAGTCCTCGGCCATTGCGGCGAGGTGCGCGCCGATACTCACTATACACTCACCCGGACTTGTTCTCTTTTCTCTCTCTCTCTCTCTCGAGCCTTTCGCCTCTGCGCGCGGTGCGGCTGCGCTGCTGCTGCGGCGGCTCGTCGAACTTGAAGTGTCTCGCGAATGAATGGCGATGCAATCGTCAGAAATTTTGCCCGCAAAGCAGCAGCGGCGGCGGCGGGGAGTATAAGATACCGGCGCGCCTCGAGTGAAAGAGAGCACACGGGGGAAAGGAAAAGGAGCGCGCCCGCGCCTTATTTACGTCGCTAGAGGAAAAGGAATCGGCTCTCGCGCGGAAATCCTCCGAGAGGACGGGGGGAATTTTATTCCGGCACCACCGAGAAAATACCTGTTTTATTCAGAGAGAGTACCGAAACGCTTGCCGCGTGGAAATTCAACGGAGGGGTGGCATTGAAGGGAGGAAAAGGGATACCTTGTAAGCACAACCGAGCGCGCTATCCCTTTTGTGCCGAAACTCCCCTTTAATAAGGGACCGAAGAGGAGAGAGAGAGAAAGAAGGCGCGAGAAAGGCGTATATATACGCGTGAAGTTTCAAAGCTGATTCATCTAGGCGCGCGCGGTGCAATGCCCCGCGAGAGAGCCGGAGAAGCACTATGATTATTTCGTCCTCATTAGAGATTTTCTTAATTACTCGCGCTCCCTCCCTCTCTCTCTGGCAGGAATCGCAAACAAAATTCCTTGCCCTGTGGGAGAGCCCCTTGACTTTTCATTTATCACGCCACGTCGGATTTTTCCTCGTTACACCTGCCTCTCTCTCTCCCGCAAGCTCCTCAAGCCGCAGCAGCTCGCGGAATTAAGGAAAAACATAGTTATTGCGCGACGAGTACAGCCCCGAATATAATGAAACGCCCCCGCGCGCGCACTGCAGCCCCATTGAGAGCGAGATTCTTTTTAGGACCATCGTCGCAGACTGCTGCTCTGCGGTTCGGTGTGCGAGTCTCAAAGGCTAGAGGCACTAAAGCCGATGAACAGAGCTTTAAGTGTGCTTTATTTGTTGCCTGCTGGTCTTTTAATTATTATTAAAAAAAAAGTGAGGGACACTGCGGCATCAAGCATTTTCGACAAAGACTCGAAGAAATAATTATTCTTATAGCTCCCTCTGTGCAATTTTTCCCGAGCTTTATACAGCTTTGACCCCCGGCGATCTCTTTTCTGCCGTCATTAAGCCTTGATTAAGACGAGGCAGTGACATTAAACTCTCGATATAAGATCATAGAGCGATGACGGAGCGGCCGATAGACGTATTGTTATTGGTACTTGGAGCGTAGGGGTTATCGCCTTCAATTTTCATTCGGCCATCAAGCACACACACACACACACACACACACGGGCCATTATCAAGGCGCGTAATAAAGCAAAACGGGCAATAAAGAAGTCCCTCTAAAACATTCAGCCCTTATGAAGTTTCTTATAGGCGAGTCTACGCGCGGGCCGATTGCCATAACGCGCCGACGCCGACTACATCGCAGGCTAATAAAGCTCGTGTGCTCCGCGCGTTGATTGTGTTGTTCGTGCCGCATCTGATTAAGCTTTAGAGACTGTTAACGAGCCCTAACCTTGCTATTGATCTCGGGTATAAAGATCCGAGCCTTTGTGTGTGTGTGAGTGTTTTCTAGGAACGCGATGCTTCTTTTACGGGCCGCGAGCGCGGGCTTTTCGAGGAAAAACCGTATTTCAGCGTTTAGTGCAGTAGGAATGGGCTTTCGTATAAATTATAATAAATTGTGATATTTACAAGCGGAGTTTGATAGACGAGGGCGTTTTTCTTTGGGTTGTTTTGTTAAAGTTTGTTGATTATTGTCACGAAAGGTTTGTTTTGATTTAACGAAATTCAGGGTTTATGGGTAATGTCTTAATTATAAAATAACACTGTTTCAATGTGGTAAGGGATTAGATATAGATTACTATTCATTTGAATTTGATTATTATTCATTCGTGATAATACTGCTTTTAGTTTTATATTTAGAGTAATATAAGATGAATTTTGTCGAAAAGAAATAATCAAAATGTACCTATTTATTTTACAAAGCTTAAAGTGATGTGAAACCCTCTTTGTTATCAAGAATAAGGGAATCCATTTTTCTGTACTTAAATTTGAATTTTCTAAAAATTTTTCGATGTCAAGCTGTCGTTTCTATATAGAATAGATCATGACAAAGCCATATTTTTGAAAAATTAACAATTGAATTATAAAGGATTTCCGATGCGTTCTTTATAAAAAGAAGGATTTTACATCTTAAGAAATAACTCGAGCTTTACATCTCAAGTGATCGAAAATCGATCACAGAATAAAGGGTAATGCACATAATCGGCCGGTGCTTTTAAAGAAAAGCGCATCCTTATACACCACAATGGTCTCGCAAGCACATTGAAGCTCGAATAATGGCGTTCCAACCTCCCAAACCCCCCAACAGTCACTCCCAGAAAAATAATGAAAAAAATAATGTCAAATCCGTCGTTCGTTTAAAAGCCTAGAAGAACCCACCTCTTTCTCTTCTCG
>JAPYZB010001253.1:0-15207 GCA_030522745.1 Eupelmus kiefferi | reverse complement strand
AGACCGTACGGCTTTGGCTTTCCTCCTTTTTTGGTATCCAAAAACATATCCCAAAGTTTCATCAAGATCTGTGACCCGAAGGTGTGACACTCTCCTGGTTAGTATTATTTAGTGGAATTCCCACTAAGAAATAGTGAAAATTCACGATTTAATTAGTGAATATTCATGATAAATTAGTCAAATTAATGATGATGAAGTAGTGAATTTTTTACTATTTCTTAGTGGGAATTCAACTAAATAGTACTAAGTGGAGTATTTTGCACTATTGAAAATTTACTAAACTTGATAGTGCATATGCACTAAATTTAATAGTATACATTTCACTAGTTTAATTAGTGCACATATCCCACTTTTTAAATTAGTGTATATATTTACTAATTCATGGTGGATCATATTGGACTAGGCCATTTAGTGCATATACACTATTTTTTAGTGATTTCTCACTATTTCAACTTTAGAGAGTACAGTACTTTTATATTTTTTCCAATCATACACAGAAAAATAAAATGGCGGATCGATTAATAAACTGCCTTTTTACTGCCTATTTTCCCAGTGTCACGCCCTCCACCGCGTACACTTTTATCTTGCTTCAAGCTCGCTTGAAAGTCAATCGACTGTCTCCCGAATCTTGACGTATCACATCTCTCCGACTTTAAAGAGATCAAGAAAGTCTTAACAGCGATAAGAAGCGTAAAGTCTGCTTAAATAATACGTAACGATGCTAAATTATGAGGGTACGATGCAGCAATGAACACAGACCGAGATAAGCGTACTAAGGGGAGAGAAAGAGAAATAGTAAATTAGATCGCGGGAAGGCTGAGAGACTTGGTGTTGAGGTTGTGGTGCGTACGTTTGTCTAGCAGAGAACTTGATAGAAGCGGCTAGATTTGTTTTTGAGATCCTAGATCTACAGGGATTACTTTGCTAAGCAAATTCCGAGCTTGCTTCAAGACGATATTCTCCCCTGATATCACCCAAAAACTTTTTTTCAGAGATAGCACGAGGCGTCATTGTTAATCTTTATTCTAGCCGAGAAAATCTACGCTCAGAGTTGAAAAAGTACGTTAGAGCTATTTCCATAGATCACGCTAATGTCGTAAAACAAAGCGAACGTTAGCTCGATCATTCCTCGAAGCGAGGCGCGCCTTGGAGGTAACTAACCAATTCCTTCGAGTGTACGATAAATTTAGAAAAGTCAATAAACTAACAAGAGGGAAAAAGGCGCGAGCCCCGGGAAAGAAAGAGATCGGACGATGTGGAAAACGATCCGCGCACGTGTCGCGATAAAAGGGGGCCGACTACACGCCCCACGGAGAAATAAAAAATGGTGGCGCAATGAAAGAAAACTGCTGCTGCTACTGCCGCTGTCGAGGGGAGAGAGTGAGAGGAGAGAAGCCGAGGGTAAAGGAAAGAGTTAAGCGAGGAAAGGGGCTAGCAAAGGCGTTGCACGGGAAATTAGAGAGTCGTTCAGAGCAGGAAATGTGCGATGAGATAACAAGGAGGATGGGGGACGGGGGGGGGGGGGGTAGGGAGGCCGGAAAACTATAGAAGAGAAATACAATGATAGATGCGGCGAAAATGGCCCCGAATCGCGAGGGGGAGAAGGCAGAGGCCAAGGAAAGCGAGAGGTTGAAGGACTCGTCGGGAGAATGGCTAGTTGGGAAGGCGAGTTTGTAGTTAAAGTGTAGCTGAAAGTGCTGAATTAATGATCGGAACTTTTGTGTTTTCTAATTGTTGTCGAGGCTCGATTGATGCGATGGGTCTTTTATATGAGGCGTGGTTGAATTAGATTGATGTGCAAATTTGTTTGTTTACAAAATTAAAAGTTTATGGAATATTTAATAAAAAAAAATAAAATTAGTTTTCGCTTGCTGCTATATGTTAATTTTATCTACGTTACTCTGAGCCGTTATGATTTATGCAATCAGTATAAATACGTTTTCTTCAATCATGGATTTTCATAAGATACTTGCAAAAAGCAAACTAATTCACACTAAAAAACATAAGTACATGCACTTTATAAAACTACTGTAAAACCTAACTAAATCCTTTGTACCCTAGAAAAAGTCATCACTCCACGCACACCACCAACCATCAACTCAAGCTATATCCACTCACCCACCCACACAAAAGATCAAACACTTTAGAAAGCAGTACACAAACTAAAAATTAAGAGAACCCACACGCGAGTCTTAAACTCTCCACCCACTCAGTCTTCCCCTACTAAAGCAACCCCCAACGATAGCATCGGATTAAACGGACGAAATATCACTCAGCCCGCGAGAATAGAGAGGCGCTCGCGCTCTCGCGAGTGCTCCGAAAACGATGGCCGCTACGTGAGCAAAATATATTCTTTTAGCAAGGCCGCGACCCCGAAAAAATTTCATTCCAATGAGAGATTCCAGACGCGCGCTTCCGGCCAAAGTGCGATCGCTCGTACACACATACACACAGGCACACATAAAGAAGGTAGGGCGCGCGGCTCTCTAAGGCGGCCGGGGACAAATTTCGGAAGGTAAAATGTTTTTCGAAGTCGCGCGCGGGCTTTTTTTTCGAAGAGCGACGGGAATTCGGTTACTCCGTCGAAATGCGAATCGATTCGTAAAGTCGAGAGATGGGAGTTTACTGCGCGCGGGCTGTACTGAATAATACATTGGCTGCGGATGAGAACGCTCTCAGGATTATTGAATGCCGCCCGAGCTGGATGCAGCCTGGCTTTTCCAAATGTTTATTGGATTATGTTATTTGCTGGCTCTAATTTTTGGTCCTCCAGGGGGAGGAGGTGGAGTTGAAAGGGTAAGGAGTCAGCTTGGCTTTTTCGGGAATCTCAAAGCTGGAAAATGTAGAGTTCATTTTTCTGAGTGTTGAGAGGGTTGGGTTGATACATCTTATTGTGGTTAATGTAGATTCTTAAACTAATTCGTTTCAACGAGTAATTTTCTTAGCTTCACTTTCTAGTGTATATAGATACTTTCAACAATTCTCATAACATTTTTTTACTCTACCTTCAAAACCCAAGAAAAATTATGATCGGACTCACAAGAACAAACATTCAAACATTCAGCTATTCTTCAAAAAGCACCTGAAACTTCAAAAATAGAAATCAATCTACCAAAAGCCTCCTCCTTCTCCGAGCTTAGGAAACCTCCAAAATGTCCAACAAAATTGAAACCCCCGCATTATTTACACTCTTCTCCGGCGCATCTAAATACCGCGCCGCTGGGCTCGGTATTCGCAATCAGCACTCGGAAATTCCATCGAGCGCAAACATCAACGGGGCCAAAAATAATCCATTTCCCTTGCAACTTTGTCGGCGAACCAAAATATAGCCCGCCTTCCCCGCAAGAGGGAGAGGCGACGGGGAAATTCTGAACGCGAGCAAAAGCAATCGCACGCGAGAAAGCAAACGCAAACTCGAGCTAACAATGCCGTCGCGCGCGCGCGCGCGCGGGGATTCGAGAGCGCGGATTTTGCCGTCGCTCTATCCTCGCTCTCCTCGCGTCTTTTACGTAAACTCGATTGATCGACAAATAAGGAAAAGATTCTCGCGAGGCGAAATCCATCTCGGCCGTGAGAGCGTGACAGCGGCGAAACAATTTCCGAAGATCTTGCGGCGGGGCGCAAGCGCGCGCGCCTCGCGGCCTGAATGAAACACAAATATAGGCGGGGGCGGCTTATGTTTGCCGAGAGGAGGGATGAGGATGGGAGGAAGAGAGTTTAGAACGAGGTGTTAGAGCTGCTGATAGTGAGTGTGTGTGTGTGTGTGTATATATACATGTGTGTGTGTGTGGGGGAGTGTGTCTGTGTAAGAAAGGGGAGAGAGAGAAGAAAAATTATGCTTTAATGTATAGCGTTTTGATGTGATATGAATCTGCTAGATAAACTTCATAATAGAGAAAAAACGTCTTGTATTGATTGAATAATTGTATTAATTTATTTATCTCCATTAACTATAATTAGAATACATTTTAAAAGATATAATGCCATTTGCAATGCCCATATTAATTAGCCTTGGAAAGGAGGACTTGTAAATTCCTCGAAACGTCAAGTTAAAATGTGAGAAATTGTCATTTATTTTAATATTTTAATATTTAAATATCAATATAAATATGCATACCCTTTATTTTCAAAATCGATTACGAACTATAAAGTTACTTTAATGATAACAAAGGTTTATAATATTTAAATGTATAGAAATTACTAGAAATAAATTGGATTGAAATTAGAAGTGTCTGATAAGTAGATAAAGGCGCGATCATGTCGGACAATCGACATTAATTATATTTTAATGCAGGTGTTTAGTCTATGATTAATGCACGTTTATCTAGATCTGAGATTTTATTTTTATATTTCTCTAGAGTAACGCATTAAATAATGGTCTCTTATATTAGCCTTCATAATAAACGTCACGCTTGTATACTATTTAGTAGTAATAACGCTTATGGTCAAGGATAAAGCGAGATTTCAATCAGTAGCTAAAATCCGAGAGAAAATAGCTCGGTAAGTGCAGCGGTAAAAAGAGCTTTACTTTAATATTTTAAAATTCTAAATATAACGAGTCTATTTATTAAAATTTTCAGCACACTTTATATAAATTCTGTTGAAATCAGAGAAAAAACCCATTTTATGAAACTATACCATCAGATAATATCGCAGCCCTATAGATCGTCAAGAGAAAAAAGATATTCCACTTGCGCAATTATAATCTAATCGCACTCACGAAACTTACAGCTGAGGCCTGTCGGCGCTGGTGCCTAAAAAGTGAAAGAAAGCCGTAGAGGGGGAGGCAGAACCACAGACGTAGAAACGGAAGAAAGAAGGAAAGAAAAAGAGGCGAAGGTATCTCGGTGGAGGGTAAAAGAAGAAAGAGAGCGAAGGAGGAGAAAGAGGGAGAGAAGGAGACTTCCTCCTTCGGTTAACGAATGGTAAACTTTTGCCCTCGCGTGATACAAAGCTGGGCGAGCGTAGCCGCCGCTGCCACATTTCTCATGAACCAGAGCGCGTTGTCTTAAGTTTCATTAAGGCCGAGGCCGTTTCTGCATTTTCTTCCCTTTTGCCTTCCTTTTCGCTCCGTTCTTAAACGAAACGTCGTCGGCGCGCGCGCGCGGCGGAACGCGACACGGATAAATGAAAATATTAAGGGTGGGGCGAGCCGCGCCGAATGGAGGTAGTAAAATGCGAAGCGGCCCGTGGAAACGGAATGCGCGTAATAAAGCGAAAATGTGTAAAGCTATTTTTGATAGAAGTATGAAGGGAGCGCGGAAAAAGGATGAGGAGAAATGGGATGGCTTTTGCTTTTACGTTTATGACTTCTTGGGAAATTCGGTGGATTCGTAAATTTGCAAGGATAAAAAATAGATTGCAAAAATGGCAAATTACTCGATGTATCATTGTGAGTACATAATAGTGATTTAAGCATTCACGGAAAAATAAGAATTATAAGATATGCAATGTTTTGTGTTTGCAATTTTGTACTGCACTTTTTATACGTAATTGTACTGAAATAAATTTGTACATGAAATAATTTTCTGTATTTTAATTAGCGGATTGGTTTATAATGTAATTTTAAGGTTAAAATGGTATAATTTTATGTTAAAGGGAAAGCAGTCCAATATTGCGACAGTACATTAAAATTTAAGTCAATAAATGAACTTCTATAATTTAAAAATACACCTTATCGATTTTGAAATTATTCTAACTTTTCATTATAAAATGTAAAAAAAATAAGATATTATAATATTCATTTTATAAATACTGTTATTAGAATATATTATATGAGCTGCACAAAAAAGATTAATAATGATTACGAATATTCAATTCGAAATTAAAATGATTAGCATATTAATATTGATTGTAGCAGAATAAATGAATATTGTTTGAACGAATAATAATGAAATACTAAATACGCGTTCATTTTTGAGTCAATTATTTAGTTATAGATACAAAATTTAATTTTGTAGCTGTTTACACTTTAGAGTAACTCAATTAATTAATTAATTCCAAAATGCATAACCGCATTATACTGTATTTTGTAATTATCTGAACCATGTAATTTGAAAATAAGATTTGTTGTAATAATCTGATTTGTGGTAATAATTTTATGGTCACACTTTTTCGTAACAGTTTATTTTCAATTTATAATCAATATACGTTTTCTTATTTACATAATCCATTAATTTTTTATTTTACTGTTATAATTTATTTTAAACATTGTTTTAATTAATTTAAAAAATGTTATTAACAAATATATAAAAATAAATTTAATATAATATAAAAATTATTTTATGCCTAAATAATTTCAATTTATATTAATTGAATAATTTACAAAGTATAAATTTAAATTTAATATTTATCTTACTTTTTAAACAAATAAAAATATTTGCTGGAATAAACACTGGTAAATAATAATTCATGAAGCTGCTCTTTTAGAGGGCGATTTATTTATCAGTTAATTTAAGCTCGTTGAATTTGATCTACACATCTTAATCATATTACAGAATAATCAAATCAAATATCAATTTTCGTCGTTATTTCGATAAATATCAAGGTATAACTTAAAGTTAATCTTTTATAGATACAGTAATGCATAACTTTTCATTTATTTATATTTATTATAATCTAGTAAAACATAATCATTTTATTTTATGAGTAGTATACAGCATTAGCATTAGTTTATACATTTGCAGTTAATACTCTAAACAATACAGTTCGTGCAATAATAAAATCTGCTTGATATTCAAATTCGCAATTTCAAAACTAAAGCAAACATTTTCCGAACCATAGTCTTTCTCCTTTAACCCGTCCCTTCTGCAAAATCATCCGGGCATTACCGCCTGTATCATCAACAAGACTCAAAGAAGTAAAAAGTCAACGCGAACCGAAATTCTCCATTTGCAGCGGGCGAAAACAGAAAAAGAAGAGGAGAAAAAACGAGCCGGAGCAGCCCGTTCGTTTCGCAGTTAACAGGCGAAATCTCATTTCCCCTGCGCGCCCTTAACGAGGCAGCGCGCGAGAATAACGTAATGCGCCAGATTAATAATTAAGACCTCGAAGAGCGCGGGGGCCCTGGTAATTAAGCGGTCGTGTGGGGGCGGCGTAAGAAAAGCCGAGCAGCTTAGAAAACGCGACCCTAGCAAGCGAGCGGGGAATGCATTAAGCGAGAGAGAGCGGAGGGCTAAAGCCGTTTTGACGACTCGCGAGAGTGAGAGAAGATTTCGGATTTGGAGCACCTTTGAAAAGCGACTGCGGAAGTTTTTTAGCTTTCGAATGAGGGAAGTCGAGGGAAAATCTATCCCTGGTGCACGTAAGCTCGCTGTATGATTCTTTGAGGCTTGTCGTTGATTAAGGCTTTTTGATGGAATTTTCAATTTTTGAATTTGCGGGTTTTCTGAGTTTTGCTTTTTCTGCGAATATCGTTGGAGTTTTGAGTAATTGGGTAATTTTTTTCGAGACGCGGAAGTAAATTAAACGGGGAAAAGTGAATGTGGAAGAATGTTTTTCCACAGGATGTTGAAAATATAAACTTTTTGTTTTGAAGTCAGTTTCTGATTCGAAGTAAAATTTTCAATTTTTTTTCTACAATACGTATAGTTTTGAAAAAAGCACAATTCTTGTTAGCAAGTGTTAGAAAATCGTGGAAATTGCTTTTAAATTGGGATTGTTATTAAAAAATACAAGTGACTTTTTTGAAAATAAAAATAATTTTCAAATAGATTTTTTTAAATATTTCAATAAAATTATTTTCTGAAAGAGTAAACTTATCACATTATAGTTATTAAATAAATTCCAGAATATAAATATAGAATGTAATCTGTTAAAAAAAATGTTCAACACAAAGATCATCTAAGGTAAGAAAAAGTAAGTTATCTATGCTCTGCTAATGTTTAAGAAAGGAACTTTACTGTATTCTAGAAGCCACGAAAGAATTGCTGTATTACTTTAGAAAATTGGGTTAATTATATTCTTTGGAAATTTCTAAAGGCAATTTTCAGATTTTACGAGCGTGCATTTAAATCTATTAAGTACCGAAAAGAAAGATGATATTAATCTATCTACATTTAAGCGCTTTTATAAAAAAATTTTAGTAGGATTACTTTATGAAACAGCTTTTTATAAAAAAAAATTGTATAAAATATGCAATTTACTCACTAAAAGTACGAAAATATTTGTGATTTGAATATACTTGAATTAGTGCCATTGCGAAAAAGAAATAACTGGTATTTTACTGTAATAATATTATTTCATTATTTTATGTAGGCATACAAGCACATTTTGGTCTATCCGGAAACAATTAATATAAAGAAACAAATATCGTTAAAAAAAATCAACAAACATAATCTGAAAACGAAGCGAACGTTATCAAACTTCCTTTACAAAATGAGCATGGCCAATGGTCAATTCACCAGGTCATTCCAGGATAAACATGTTTCATCAAAGCACAATATTCCGTTCCTCTAGCCATACACCGGGCGCGACATAAACTGCGGCATCAAAGCGAAATTAAAAAAGAGAGGCGGAAAAAAAGCCAGCGGCCCGAGCCGAGAAATAGTCTTGCATCTGATTCGCGCAAGTCATAAAGTGCGCACGCAAACAAATTAAAAAAGCGCATGCTCGCGCAATCGAATAAAAGCGCGATATACGTATACGCGCGCGTTATTTTCTTCTCCCTCGAGCCATCAGCGCCCCATTCTATTCCATTAACGAACGAACAAAAAAAATGAGCGTTCGCTTGCGCGCGTTCTCCTTTCTCCCTCTCTCTTTCTCTTTTCGCTCGATGAAAATGTACGCCGAATCGTTGAATAGCTCGCGCGTTTTTGATATCGGAACCTAATAAAAGGACGGTTTTGGCAGCGCCTAGTGTATAAAAAGGAAGCGCGCCGAAGTAGCGCTTTTTTTTCGAGCTCATGAAATTTAATGCGCGTTCACGATGCAAAAAGTGGATTCGTTCGTTTTAAACTTTTTGCGGTTGCGTTGATTAAACTGCGTGGAGCGCGGGTATTTGTTTTTGGTGTATTTGAAATGTTTATTTTTAACGACTGTATTTCTGTGGCTTCCCAAGATGCCTACGTGAGGCTGATTTTTTTCAAAACTGAGTTTACTTTGGTTTTGGGAGAGTTCAGAGGCACCTCTTTCATATAAAATTAATAAAGTTACCGGAAAACTGATATTTTTAAACATTAGAAAATTAATTTCTTCTATTTACGAAAAATGGACACAGATAGTTATTTTAGAAGACCATAAATTTGTGAACGGACAAATAAATATAATACAAGATAAAGTCTGCTTAAGACTTTACATTTTAATTCAAACACTTTCTTTAGTTCCCTTTATTTCTTTGTTTGAATAATTTTAGCGTTAAATATTCTTTTCTTATTAGGCAGCTTGTGAAGCGTAAAAAGTAGCCGCTCCAATTACGCGATAATTCAATCAATTCTTCCTATAGCTAGAACTAACTAATAATTAAGCCAAAGAAATTAACAAGCTATTACTCCTACAATAAGAACGATAAGAGTCCTGCCGGAAGAGTTTTAATTAAGATAAAAAGGCTACACTTGTGCGGAATGATCAATTATTCTTATTATTTCCTATTTCAAGCTGTTATTAAAAAAACTAGAATGTAAGGAAATTGTTATTTCCATAATTTTTTAAAATCATGTAATGGTATTTTTTTTAAATATCTACTTTATCTACTTAATGTTTTTGTAGGATTAATGAATAATGTTATTAAAATTACTTATACCTCTGAACAATAAATTATACCTGTTGAAGTGACAGCGTAACAAGAAAGAGCTTTCAGAATTCCAACAGCCACTTCCGACGAAGTTCAAGGATCAGAGAATGAAGTTAATGAATGAATTAAATTAGCACTACATAACTTACTTCTCACACTAAATTTCCAGCTACATAAATGGCTTTTTCCAATCTCTTCATAAAACGCCATGATTTTCAGCCCCATCTGCTCTCACATTCTCGTAACTCAACGCCCCTGAATCCACACACGCACGTGCTCACACGAAATCCAACGCCAAATAACTCGCATTACAACTCCCCCCTCCTCATTAAAAAGACAGACCAAATAAAATCCAACTGCCCCTAATACATCTCGAATTCAATCCACAAAACCACGCGCATCCCAAGAAAACTGACGGACGTAGCTCAAACTTATTAATCAACTCTTCAAATTACTACTTCTTTTTTTCCCATTCCCCCCAACTCCCCAGCGACGTTACCGCCCTTGTATATGTGTGTAGTACGTGCAATTGAGTCCGGGCCGGTGTGGGCATTATGTGCCGGGCGCGTACGTGCCCTGCTATCGCGCAGACAAATCGGCGCGCATGTCCTGCGAGCTCGGCGGGATCGAGCGGAATCGATATATTCCTGCTTTGCCCGCGAGTTTCGTGAGATAGAAACGTTGCGCGCTGATGCTTTTTTTTCTCGCCTCTACGGGGCGAGAAATTTGCGTTGGACTGACGTGACCTGGGTGTAAGGGAGCTGAATCTAGGAGGGAGGGTGGCGGTGGATGTGTGTGTGGTGTGGGCGATGGTGGCTGGGTTTGAAAATAGAGCCGCTTCGTTTGTGGACTTTTGCTGAAGAGATTTTGGGATTAGCGATGTTTGTTTGATTTTAAGACTGTTTGCGTTTTTTTGATTGAGACTTGGATTTTATATTTTTGGTGTATCAGATGATGTTTTAGTTGAGAATACTGGAGGAGTGTAGTTGAAAATAAAATATGTAAGTGCTTGAGTAAATGTTATTACTAGACTAAATGCTGCACTTGCATATTGTGTAATTATTCAAAAATTAAGTTGAAGCATTGCTATGGTAGCTTGTTTCTACTAGTAATTATAGTTTTAACTGATGACTCTTAAGTGATTACTGAATAATTATTTATCACTCGTTAAAATTAAATTCTCTTTTCTTGGTAAATGTCGAGGCAAATGGCACTACATTACTGATGATTGTCCCCTTTCACTTTCACTTAATTATCAATAATTGAAATTAACGTAGTACAATCTTGTTAGTAGGTCTGACTAAAACATTTGTGTATTCGCATTAAATCTAAAACTGAATCTGTACTTGATTATTGTCTCTAATAGCATTTGAAATAAAAGAACTCTTCACTAACTTTCATACATAACGACATTAAAAATTTACTTTTTTTATTAAAATATGAGAATTCAATTTTAAAATTTCCACTTGAGAAAACAGCTCAGCCCACGCTACTTCAAAAAGTTTCTTCACATTTATTCTAAATCCTAAAAAATCAACATAAATCCCCAACACCATCCAAAAAAAATCACTTACGCATCTAAAAAAAAAAAGGATCGACGAATCAAAAGGCAAACAAAAAGCATCCAAGCCAGAAATCGCGCCCCAGAAGCGCCGAGTCAAAAGCAACCCTTGCAAATAAGGCCTGGCGGAAGAAACGGCAGGAGCGGCGTCATCACGTAAAATCGGACGATAAAATTTAAATTTCCCGTGGGCAGCAGCAGCAGCAGCCCGACCTTTTATCAATCACTCCCCGCTCTAAAGAGAACATCGCTCAAGGTCAATTGAAACGTCCGTAGAGCTCCCAGCGTGGCGGAGCGGCTCGGGATCGATTCCCACCTGGGAAATCGATAGCTGCTGCTTTTCCAGCTTTTTTCGCGCTCGCTCGCGGAGATGAAACCGCGGGAAGCCGGTCAGCGAAGCATAAAAGCGGCTGGAAGATCGAAAGAGGCTATAGAACGCCGAGAGAGAAGAAGAAGAAGAAGAGGAAGGGAGAGAGAGGGAAAAAAAGCGAGGAGAAAGAAGAAGGAGTGTATGTCTGCCTATTATTCACGCGGGGCTAGTCGCGCGATCTAGACTCCGGGGGTAAGGCGAGGGTTCGTGGCGAATTCTTATAAATCAAAACAGACACGCTATCCCGTCTTCGCGAGCTTTCGCCTAGACGCCCGCTTCTTTTGCCTATCCTACTTTCTTACCTTTTTCTTTTACTTATTGCTCGTTGCAACATCGCGCCTCTCCCCCGCGAGCTATATCCTTTATTTTTCCCTTAGTCGTTCGCTTATCTCGGCCTGGGGGAGGGGGGAGATGGATAGATTGTTGTTGCACGCGAAAAAAGTTCGCCCATTCCGTGAGATTTCTTTAGGAGTGCGGTTCGTGCTCCACCCGGCTTCTTAAATGGTGACTCGAAAATTTTTGGTGCCCGCGTTAAAGGAGAGGGGGGGAGTAGAGGGGGTAGGAAAATTGCTTTTATCGTACGCCTAGAGAGTTTATTTTAGGCGAGTTGTAGCTACGACTCTCGTAGATAAGGTATAAATCAAGCTGTTTGCGGATAATCTATGTTTTCATTTTTGAGTGGATGCCTTTTTCGAAAATTGGCTTCTCTCGCTCTGTGCTGCTGTAGATCTCGTTTTTAGATAAAGGATTATAGGGTGTCTACGACCTGAATAAAGTTGTAAAACTTGTAACTTCAAAGAATTTTTTGCCTTGCAATAAAATAAATTGGCAGTTTCTTGGAGGGTTTAAATCTCGGGCTTCTTGCATAATGGTATAATTTTTCAGAACGATGAAAATTTAAATTAGCCAAAGATTCGAAATTTTAATTTCCTAATTTATTATGAGCTTAATAACTAAAAAATATTTTGAGATTATTAAAAAAAAATTTTTCCTTATTCACGCAATCTTCTTTTGAATTATTTAATATAAAAATTCAAAAATTATGAAATTAAATACCTCACTGATATTTAATATTGTGAGCCGATTTGATTTAATAAGAATGATTTTAAAATAAATTATTCAGTAATGCAATATCGCACCGTAACCCATTTCATTTATCGTAGGTAGCTTTAGATTATAAAAATGTCCGCCGTGAAATATAAGAAGTTGACTGATAATAAAAGAGTGCTTTTATTGATCCATAAACTTCAAAATGGGATTCTATTTATAAAAAGAATAAAAGTATAGATTATTATTTTGTCGTCGTTTTAGGATCTAATATAGGAGATAGAGCGAAGTCTAATAAATAAACAGTAAAAAAAATTTAAAATTGTTAAAAGTTTGTTTAAAGATCAAAGAAGGTGTTAAAAATATTATTTAGAATTTATCATTATAAAATTCGAAAAACTTTGATTTGGTAATGATTATACTATAGACATTGATTTTAAAACTAGATTATAAATTTATATATAATATACGTATAATTTTCTATGATTTTATGTAATTCTGTAATTTTATACAATTATTTTTTTTTATAAAAATCAATTTCATAAATAATTTAAATATAAAATTTTTATTTTTAGACTTATCATTATAGATCTTTCGTTGTTATTAAAGCACTAAAAATTTACACCTACAAACTTTTAACCAATAACTATTAGAAATGTATAAACACAACATTAAAAAATCCAAAAACCCGCCAATAATAAATAACAAAAACTCCGCTATAATTCGCGATATCCGGGGGCCGGGCATCTAAAAACACTTAAGAAACACGTTCCAATATCCCAGTCATAAATCTTCCGAGAAATGGCCCGTTTCCCTCTATAAACAATAAAACCTCCTTGGCACAATTACGCCGCCATCCCCTTTAAAACGCGAAAAAGCCCCGGCCTTCCTCACCTTGCCTAAATCAATAACCTTCCTCAACGAAGCAAAGAAAAACTACCCCTTCAAAAGCAAAAAGCAAAAAAAAAGTTCCTTCCGCCTCTCTCTCTCTCTCTCTCTCCCTCTCTCTTTCCCTTCGCGTCAACTCACGTGGATTTTGTACGTGGACTGGCGACAGTGGCCTGGCCGGGCCGACGGCTGGTGTTCGCGTGACGGCGGCGGTGCTGGCTGACGGCGGCATCTTGGCGTGCAGCGCGGCTAAACAGGAGTTGGCCACGTCGTAGATGAGATAGGCGCCGTAGTAGCGGCCCGAGCTGCCCATTTTCAATTTATTCTTGCCGGGCAACGCGGTCATCTTTTCCCCGCGGAGCCTTCCCTCCTCTTTGCTTGCTCTTTGTTTTTTTTTCTTTTTGCAGTTCCCACGCTTTGTGCAGGGGGAATAGCGGGTATCACCTTGCTGATAAGTATGGTTACAACAAGTGTGCGTTGTTGTTTTTTGCGTTTAAAGTTGGAAGGTTGAGATTTTTTTCTTTCGCTTTTGTTGGTTCACTGCACTGTTGTCGATGTTTTGTCGACTGAATAATTCACTTGCACTCGCGAGTTTCTTTCGCGCCGTGCTGCTTGATAACGAAGTTTGATAACGGCTGCACAGGCGCGGACGTTGAAGCTCTTACTTTTCGTATCGGCGAATTGTTACTTCAACTGTTCGGAGTTATGAGATGAGATGTGTCAAATCGTTTGTGATTTTAGATAGTAATAAAGCTACACTTGATAGCTAATAATAAATTTTCAATTTGTCAATTAAAATTTTTTATTTATTTGTACTTTTTGAATTGCTGAATTTAAAAAATAAACAAATGTTATATTATTATACTTGATTGTAAATTGCTTGTAAATTTATTGTAACTGGATTAATGTTTAAAAAGTTTATCAAAAACAGAAATACTACTTAAAGCCAGTAAAATGAATAATCTGTCAAAAACTGCAGAAGAGCATATTCATAAGAATATTTCAATTACTATCTGACTAACGAAGTTCTGAGTCACAGCAGTAAACTCATGCCTGAACTCTTCTCAAGCGAACCGCATCAAACCGCAGACCGAAATCACAAATGCAGAAATCAACACTAGGTCATACCTCCTTTTAACCTCAAAATCCCACCTACCATAACCTCAATCTATCCTTCATTCCAAAACAAAACAAATAAACACTCAATCCCAATACCAACACTCCCAAAGAAGCCTGCATCTAAAACTTCAATCGCGCACAACACCTCACACTATGCCAAACGCAGCCACTCAGTTCCACTAAGCACTTGGAGCGCCAACCGATCCGCTCATCATCGCGCCAACGACTAATAGTCGCTAGCTCGCGCAGCAGCCGCACGCGCTCTTCGCTCCTCCTACTCTTTATTTTTTTCCTTTTTTTTTCACTGTCGATACACCGCGCGGCGACATGGGCATGGCTCAGGAAGCCGGCCCGGGCGGAAGTCTGGGCCGGAAGTGTCACGAGCGAACGGGCGCCGCGAGCGATTACTCGCCAAGCTCGCGAGGAGATAAAACGTATGGGCGCGTGCGATATTGCCGGGCGAGTCCGAGCGGCGAGTATTGTTTCGACTGG
>JAPYZB010001252.1:0-16799 GCA_030522745.1 Eupelmus kiefferi | reverse complement strand
TTAGGAACTTTGGTGAGCTGACAAATAGGTCCATAAGAATACATATTAATGATTACAGATAAAAGAAGGATGTTCACCCTAGTAGAAATTTACCCATTTAAAATGGTTAGAGGTTAAGTAATAGCATTGAATCCATTTTTTCTAGGTATTAACTAGCCATTAAATGGAATCATTTCTACTAGGACAGATATTATGCTGGACTATGCTGTACAAAGAGTAATTTAGTTCGCAAACATAAGAATGTATAATCCAAGGGATGAACAATCAAATTATATTCTTGAATTAGAAGATACAATTATAAGGAAATAAAACATCCTTATCATGGGTCGATAGCCGTACTGGTATAGCGACTGTTTACATCAGTTAAGTTTATAAACACCATAGAGAAAACTTAGGGATACAAGGACAATATCGATTTGCGCAATACATTAAAATCATAGATTTTAAAACCAGGATCCTTTCTTAAAAATCATGAAAAGGAAAAAAGCTATGGGACCAAGATAGGTAAGATAAGACTAAAATAAAAGAGATTAATACGGTTGTAAGACTACTTTATGAATGCACCGAAATTGCAATAAAGAAAGAAGAAAATAAAAAAGCTAAAATTCTATAATGGTAGCTCAAGATATTAGTAGTGGATACCCGGTAAAGATCAGAACCACAAAGACTATGAGCTCCAATCACGAGGCGATTAACGGAGCAACAAGGCAAAAAGTTAAAGTTCCAGTTTACACGTTAACTAAAATGATTTATATTGAGAAACTACTTAACAGGAGCTTATCTTATAAGTCGCAGATTCCTACTATCCTGATGCGCCAAGCTTACGTAGCGAATCTAGGCCTACGATCACAATTTTCGTATTTTACATACTATGACTGTTTTATTTATCTGTGACTGTCCTACTAATGTTGTCCTACTTGATTTTACTCGTAATTCACGTTGCAATAAGTATAAAAGTTCTTCTATCAAATATAAGGCTCACACAGAGATTTTAAAGAAGCTAATTCAAGCATTAATGGATGCTCAGAATTGATAGGGTGGCCTACCCATAGACAAACTTAAATTATTCAACTTCGGGCTAGATGATCTAATTAAGTTCGCCAAAGCTTCAAAGCTGTTTATTCCTTCGACCAATGAGGCGAATGCCAAATAAAAAGATAGAAAGCGGATGGAGTAATGTGTAGTCTTTATAAATAAAGTCAAGTAGCATCATGCTGATTCTAACACCATGAATAAACTTTTTCGAAGAAGCCAGACAGAGGCAGTAAGCAGAAGAAG
Organism: Eupelmus kiefferi; assembly: GCA_030522745.1. Lineage (NCBI taxonomy): Eukaryota > Metazoa > Arthropoda > Insecta > Hymenoptera > Eupelmidae > Eupelmus > Eupelmus kiefferi. The sequence continues at coordinate 15,521 of JAPYZB010001252.1, read as the reverse complement.
GCCGACTGATGCTATTTGAAGGCGACGTCACTTCTGCCGATCAATGCAACTTAAAAGCGGCTAATATTACACAGGCTATAAAAAATAATTTATTGCTATTATAATGCGAAAACGTATAAAAATAATAGGAAAACCCATTATCTAAAATTAAATCTCATTAATTAAATAATGTAAGGTTGATGTGATATTTAAAATTATGAATTTCTTTAACTTTCTGAATGACTAATAAAATGTATCATATTTTTGACTATATAAGTATACATATAAAAATATAGTAATTACATTAAAGTTTGTAATCTGCAAAAATAACAAATTTTAAATATTAGTTTAAAATTATAACAGAAGAGCTAGCTTATTGAAATAATTAGACTAGTTTGTTTTATTTTACATAATTTTAATTACCAATATAATCTGTTACACCTTTAAAAAAAAGGAAGCGTCGATTATTAAAATATTTTTTATTTAAAAGCTACACACTTAGAAGCTCAGAATGCGAATTTTGCATTCCATCATTTAGAGCTGAAGAATCATGAATGTTTATGATTTCGAAACGAAGTTATAAGAACGTCAAATTGATCAAACTAGTAAATTTAGAACTACGGATAATTTTCATAATCAAAAAACTGATATGATTCACAATCTGAAAGCTCAAAAATCTTCGAAAAGAATAAACGAAATTATGTAAATAGCCAGGTATTGTTCACAATTCCCATTATTTTAAATTCATAGTTTTTTCGTATAACTAAAATTATTTAATAAAATTTTTAATTCGGCGTGATGGTAATGTAGGAAATGTTTTTATCATTTCTTATTACTTTAACTAGCTAACACTGTAAATTCACGTTTGTAATATAACAGGGGCCATGGTGTGTAGTTTCTATTTAAATACATTGTCGCCATGTTAAAACATTTTAATCGTTAACACCTAATGATATGGGCATTTGGCACTCACAAAATTTTAAAAAAATTTAAACTTATTTGTCTTATAAAACCTTAAAAAAGTAGATTATGTATCTCGGGAGGAAATTTAATGAATATCTCTATAGCAATCTTTATTTTTTCCCGGGTGCATATATGATTTTTCATATGAAACGCGTAGAGTGGGTGCTTTCTCCTAATCTTATAGAATAAAAATATTCTTTTTCCAAGATTTAGATAAAACAAATAAGCTTGAATTTTTCATTGCACCAATAAATATTATGTTAACTGTTTTACAGTGAACAACTAAGACTGAAAGTTTATGGAAACTTTTTTTCATTGAAAACAATAATCTGTTTCCGAGTCAATTTTTCTAGGAGGTTCTTTTAAATTATAATATAAAGCCTATAATCTTTATGGTATATTTGCTGACAAAATAATTTAAATCAATTTTTCATTGGAAATTATAAAAATTTATACACCTTATTGGACTCTGGGATAAGCATCAACAACACATCGGTCTTCATGGAAGAACTGCCTTAAAACACTTTGACAATACATCTTTTGTACAAGAAAACTACCTCACACTCTATCCTTCTACCTAAGCTTTCTTATCTTCTACCATCTTCAAAAGGGGTATACTTAAATTTCCGTGATATTACAAAGAAAAATATTTAAAACATTATGTTCTTATTCCCGTTGAAATTTATTATTTCACATATAATTTATTTGAAAAGTAAACGTGTATTAGAGAATTGATTTTCGATACATTTCGTTATTTAAATATATTTTTAATTACCCCTGTGAATTAAATTATGACAATCAAATATGGAACGATCATGATCAAACTTTTATTTTTTCAGCATAACTTTTTAAATATACAAAAGGTTAGTCTATTATTTAATAAGACTAAAGTAGAAATAATAGCATAACAATTTTAATTTTTGATATATAATAAAAATTTTTGTAGTACGCAATAGGTTAACTAAAAATTATAATAATGATAGCTTCCGAAAAATATTATTGCACCAAAGAAAAAATGTTCATATTTACAATTATTTACATTCGTAAGAAGAATTTCTTTGACCTTCTATGTTTTTTAGTAGTAATTAATAGCTATAGACTTATTTCGAAACTTCATCCATGTATAAAAGGCTTCTTTATTGTACATACATAAATCTGGAAAAAAACATTACTTTTATTATATTTTTTTCAAATTAATCAAAAAATTATAAATTGTATTCTATGTCTTTTCAAAGTTATTGAAATTCTACAAATGAGTATTCTTCTATCATGAGTAATAGGTTAGGAACCAAATTATCGTAATTTCGGAGTTTTCCGATAAATTTTATTGTGTGAAATCTTTTGAAATCGCTTCATTTTTAGTTTTTTTTGTTTGTACAGCAAATTACATTGGCCTTTTGTAATCCAGAAAAGATATGAAGGATTAAAATGTTTGAACCTTATTAAAAGGCCCTTCCGAAAAATTTGTAGGTATGAAACCTATTTAAAGCGATTCGCTTTTCTTTCCTGTTTGTTTTCATGATCTATAACGTTGGCCTTTTATGTTTTTAAGAGATATAAAGGTTTAAAATATTTAAACCTTATTAAAGGGTCTTTCCGAAAAGTTTATATGTACAGAAACTGTCCGAAATTGTTTGCTATTAGTTCTATTTTAGTCTTATTAAATATAGATTGGCCTTTTGTATAATTAAAAAGTTATGCTGAAAAATTAAAATTTTGATTATAATCGACCCAGATCTGATTGTCATAATTAAATTTACTTTAAAAATAAGTAAAACTCTAATTAGATACATTCAAATTACAATAAATAAATTCATAGTTCATAGTCCAACGTAACTATTTTTCGTAAACTTTTATAATGTCGTATGCCTTCTGTAGACGATAAACGATTAATTTATGAGATAATAATGTATGGCCTGCTCATTCACATTGATTTACATCTAAAATTGAACTAATAATTGTTGTTTAATTAGCTCGCTAAAATACACGAAGATACGAACAAGTGATGATACCTCAATATTTTTAATTTCAAACCAATAGGTCACAAGTTGTTTGCAGTAGCCAAACAAAGATAAATTGATAAAGTGAGTTTCACATTATTTCTTATTCAATCATACTTTAACCTTTCACAATTTGAAATTCTTTCAAATAAAATATGTAAAATACTCAAATGAATCCTAAATTGCGTAATAAAGTATTTATTAAAATCACATATAACTTAAATAGACATTTATTTAAAATTTATTTAAAATTACTGTAATTTGAAGAAAAGACAGCGAGAACATAAAGAAAGATCATCCGAAATCCTTGTACGCACTATTGATCGGCCGAGGTGTATTTTTGGCCGCGTTCGTCCAAGTTTCTGCCGACGAATCCGAACGGAAGAAAGAAAATTTGTGTCTTATGAATGTCTGTCGGATCGTCGTCTGCATATATACACACGCATCGTCGTCAGCCGATGTTTTTCGAAAAGTGCCCGTGGGCCTTGCGGCCTCTAATACCAGGAAGGACTGAGCGCCTCTTTAAAAGGACTTCGGGAGGCATATAATGCCAGAGAAGCGAGGCAGTGTGCAGCGTATATAGCAGAGCCGATCGTTTCTCGCTCCTACCGATCCTTAGACATCTCTCCTCACTCGCTCTTTCTCTTTGTCTTCCTTTCCTCTCTCTTTCTATCTCTTTCTATCCGCCTCTGTCTTTGTCTTTCTTTCTTTTTTCTCTCTAGCTTGTAGGCTCGTCTTTCCGTTTGCTCGGTTTTATCGAAATACGCGCAGGAAAGTAAGAAGACAAAAAAATATGCACTCCAGACGCTCGGCGAGGCACACTAAATCTCGGAGATGGAGCGGGATGAAATGTTGCTCCAAAAAGTACGATTTTTATTTTCTTCAGACGTGAATTCAGTTTGTTAAGAATATTTATACATTTAATGCGACATGTTGGTAAAATGTTTCACTTTTTTTTCAATTAAAATCCCTATTGAAATCAGATTTTGTCGTTCCTTGAGCAAGAATAAATAATATTTCGTAAAAGCATCTGTACAGAAGTGTCTCAAATGCATTGAAATTGTCGAGGGCAAGAGGAAGAAAATGTTTATTTACAGAAGAATATTTCAATAAAAACAAACGTAATCTCAATATTCATGGGATTGTAAGTTTCTCTGAGAAGGTGGCGCGTGCCTAAGAGTAATAATGTACGAGTGACTTGGTGCGAGACAAGAAATAGTGGTTTGTTTGAGACGAGCGGTGCTTGTACCCTTCTCAGTTCATACGAAATGCCAACAAAAGACCACAGAGCCCGCCTTGTTTTTGCTACTCTTATTTATAGTGACGTACGTGTTATTCAAATTGTTTTGTCAGCTCATGAGTTTGCTTATTAATTTGTGTGTTGCTATAATGGATATCTATTAGGCTAATTGTCTTTTTTTCTTTATCAGTAGACGTACTTTGCGATTAGTATTTTATCAATTACACGCGCAATATTATTGACATAACTGAATTCTTACGACACTAGCAAAAATTTTGTCGATATAACAGAAAACTCTGTTAATATTATAACTTTGCTAAGTATTCCGTTATTTCAATTGAATATTCAATTGTTCCAACAGCTCCGATAATTGATGTAACTTCTTTAAAGATTATTTATTCAAAAGAGATATGATGATAAAACAGAATCTTCTGCTAATATAATCAAAGTACAATTGAACTACTATAGTAAGACAACCAAATCTCGTTTTCAACGAATGATGCGTTTTTCTCCAATTTTACAAATTAAATAATAAGAAACATAAACCTCTTCCACCTTAATAATTTCAACTACCCCCGACCTGAAAGCAAAATAAAAAAACAATCCAACAGGTGCATAATCAATGTTCGCAAAATCCGAGTTATCTTTTCAGCCCTTACAAAGCCACCCTGCGAGCTTTTTCTCTCTCTCAAACACACATACACACTCTCTCTCTCCAAAAGCGAAATTCCCCACCCCAAAAAAGCAACCCCAATATGCGACTCGACAACGACGCACTTTCCTCGCGCTTCTGTATGTATACAGGCGCAGACACACGCACACAAGTTGCTGCGCACTTCTCCCCCTCCCGCCCTTTAGTCGAGCGCGAAAGAAGAAAAGAATAGAGAGAGAGAGAGAGAGAGAGAGCGAGAAAAAAGAAGCGCGCGCGCGCGGCAAACACACACGGGAGCCGGAATCCAAATCGATCTATCCGCCACCCCAATCCATAATAATACTTTCTCCGAGCGATAATGGAGCCGTAGCGAGTAGCGTAGCGGGGGCAACACAGTAGGTATGTAGTGCTCGGCGCGCGAGACTTTTGGCCAGGTTCTGGCGCACGGATAGATATAATAAGTATATAGCGTACGTACGAGAGAGAGAGAGAGAGAGAGACGGAGAGAGAGAGAATGCAACGTTTCGGAATACCGTACGCGTAGGTATATACATAGATCCGCGGGCACAGACACAGGCGGCTGTGCGCGCGTGGGGACGTAAGTAGGTAGGAGAAGTCGAAGAAGGAGAGCGCGCACGCGAGATAGCGTGGCATAAAGCTGCGGAGGAGGTGAAGAGAGCGAGAGAGAGAAGTAGGGAGGGCCGAGAAAATAATTTCGATCGGAGAGCGAGTAGAGGCGCGAGCAGCGACGCGCTGGCGGCGGCGGCCGATCCCCGACAATAAGTCGGTTTGTTGCTGCCAAATGATGGACTAAAGGACGCTTGTTGTACTGGCTGGCTGGCTGGCGGTAGCGCGCGCCGTCACGACCGTTGGGTATAAATAAAGGCGCACACACCTATATAAGCGCGCTCCAACACACACAGATATAGACAGAGAAAGAGAGAGAGAGAGGAAGGCCCGAAGAGTAGGGGCGAGGTCGAGATAGACGACGACGACGACGACGATGGCAAGAGAGAGAGAGAGAGAGAGAAAGAGAGCGAAGCCTCCTGTATTATAAGAGGGGAAGAAAATACTTGAGCGCTCGCGCGCTGGTAAAGAGTAAGAGAGAGATGAGTATAGATATAGCGAGGGAAAAGAGAGAGAGAAAGAGCCGGATTCCAGCCAAGAGAGGAAAGAAACGCTGCCGCCGCCGCCGCCGCCGTGTCGTGCCGAGCGCGCGAGCGCGTGTGCCTCGGCCGAGAGAGAGGATATACCGTATATACACACCTTCGCCGAGGGACCTCTGCGCCTGTGTGTATATATATACATATATATACACGCGCGCCCCCGAACTCTACTTCTCTCTCTCTCTCTCCCTTTTATTCTCTCGTCGCCGTCGTTTTCCTCCTCTCTCTCTCTCTCTCTCTCTCTTTATTTCTTACTCGTTTTGCTCCTCGCTCTCGCGCATCTGTCTCCGTCTGGGCGCTTGCACTCGCGCGCTCCTCGTCCTTCTCTCTCTCCCAGCGCGTTTCGGAGCATCTCTCGCTCTCCCTCTGGCTCACACGTGCGCGCGCGCTCTCGCACACGTCACTAGCGAGCGAGCGAGCGAGCGAGAGAGAGACAGAGAGGCCGAAACGCATAAAGCGTGGGATCGAGAGAAGGGGCGACGACGGCAGCGAGACAGAGACGCCCTGAGTCTGCTCGCTCTCAGCCAGAGAGCGAGAGAGAGATGGAGCGCCGAGTGGTGGGGTGAGGGAGGGGGGAGAGCAAACGGAACGAGAGAAAGGAGAGCGAGAGCGAGAGGGCGCGATGCCGAGCGTAGGTGCGACAGAGAAGCCGAGAAAATAGCAGCAGCAGCGGCGGCAGTCAGTGCGACCGGCGGCAGCGGCGGCGCTGTGTGACGGGCTACATACATACACACAAAGCACACAGACACGGATACAGTGAGAGAGAGAGAGACACAGGACTGTGTGGCAGCAGCAGCAGCAGCAGCAGCGGCAGCGGCGGCGGCGGCTGGCCCGTAGGAGCGCGCACTGTTGGCTACGGTGGTGGGGGTCGGGCGAGTGAAACGCGCGCGTTTTGACGTTTCTTCCGGCCACCAGTCCGATGAAGCGCCGCACGTTCATCCGTGGAGCGGTAGGCCGTCAATCGGGCCGCGAATCCTACGACGGCCGCAGCCCGCAGTCTGCTCTCTCTCGGCGCGCGCGCAGCTCGAGCTCGAGCACATAGGGAGCACCGCGCACGCAGCTCCGTACACACATAGAAACCTAAGCTCAGGCAACTAATGATCTTTCTTTTTACACGATAAATAAGCAAGAGAGAGACTTTTTAATTTTTTTATTAACAATTATAAAAGACAGGATTTTTATTTGAATTTTTTTCTCGGGCTACTTTGGTTGATCGGCGAGACAGTGACAGTGCGTGTGAGAAATTATTCTCTTTTCGCTTATTGACGGAACGCTGGTTCTAGCGAAGAGATACAGTGTTGGTGTGCGAACCGAAACATTGGTGGATTGTGACAGAGAGAAAATAACGAGGAAGACGATCGCCGGTTAACGTACGAGACAGTGATAAATTTTGTTGTGTTGTTTGGTTTTTCCTTTCCTCACTTTCGTGTTACTTTTTTTTCCCCATATATTTTCCTTTATCTTCGGCAATATCGCTGTCGGTGACAGTCCGGCCGCAAAGTGTGCCGCCTCGGCGACTTTACACACAACTGTGCGCGCGGCTTGATAAGATTTGACGGAAAGTGCGCGCACACGCAAGTAGACAGCAAAACAAGGTGACGAGCTAGCGCAATATCTATACTCGCCGAGGAGAGTGGCGCGTGTGAAGCCAGCTTATAGGCCGGACGATTTCTCCTTTCGTATTTACACACATTTAAAGTGATTGCCCCGAGAGGAGAGGAGCAGGAGAGCGCCCCGCCGCACTCGTTACACGGCTCGCTCTCGGCCTTTTTAATTCTTTTTCTCCAGGCGCAACCTTTTGTGTCAATGACTTTTGGATTGCGAGAGGAGGCGAGGCTGTAGCTGCCGCAACTCTCTCGCACATATACACACACATACAGCTGCGCACTCCTGACATCACGCGCGCGCTAAGCCGAGAGAAAGGGACGAGACAAGACAGCCGCGCACGAGCCAGTGGATTTCACCAGTGAGTATGTGTACATGTACATGTATATACAACGCGTATACAGCGGCCCAACGCACACTTTCCTCCAGCTCGGTATATAAGAATAACGAGATTCCTTTGTGGTACGCACGTTTCTACACCGAGAGTTATAAAGCGAGTGCACGCGCGCGCGCTCCACGCATACACACCGCTCTCCGCGCTGCGCCACTTTTTTCGAGTTTAAATTTCCCGCGGAAATCGACGAGAGCGAGCTACTGCTGCTGCTGCTGCTGCTCCGAGATGCGTTGACCCCTCAGTCAGATGTTTCCTTTTGCTATTTCTATATAGGTACGGTGGATTGTTTTTTTCCTTTTTTTTTAGTGATGATGGTTTTTTTTTGTCGTTTATGGGTTATGGCGCGAGAAATTCCGTATAGGGAGCGCGGTTTGTTGATAAATTTTTATTGCGCGTGGCAAAAATAGCCACGGACTAAAAATATTGTTACGCGTCTGAGAATAGCTAAACGAGATTATTCCACGGTAATGCCGAGAGTCTATCTATATTTGGATTTTGCCAAATTCGATGACGCCAGGATGTAATGCAGAACGATCGCATTTCTCTGGTTAGTAGCTAGCGCTGGCCCCCCGACACATAATAATAAGTTTATGAAGGTGATCTTTATTTTTGTGATCGATGGCTAAGCTTTGCTGGGACTATTTTTAATTTTTCACGCGTTCGGACGAAAGGTTTTCGGATTTATTTCTGGCATTTGGGACAATAAAATCTGGAATGCGTAAGCTGTAGCCTGTACTTTTTTAACGGCTTTCAAAAGTTTTTAATTGTTTTAATAAATTTCGTTTCTTCGTAAATATTATACAAAAAAAAATACATACTATACTTTCAATTCAATTTGCGTAATGGACAATAGTTCAGAGTAGATGCTATTAACAGTAAGCAGCAGCTAATGATTTTTCCTATTTATTATTAATATAATCATCTATGCGAAGATACACTTGCATATCCAACTAGTAGTTGATACCATAATTTATTAAAAGCTTTGTAGATACTAAGAACTTAAACTAAATACGTTGCGTTATAGAACTTTAAACATTTAATATATTATTGAATTGAAAAAAAATGTTTTAAATCGTAATTTCTTTTTATTAACAATATCAGTTTACTTATGGATAATTAAATAAACTTGTTTTGAATTCATAATTATAAATTCACAATATTTAAAAATAAATATTTATTTTGAAATATTATCTTATAAAGATCTCTCGTACTGAAAAAAATATTTTCAGGAAATTCCTAGTACTATTAATACCAAAAGCATCAAATAATATTACTATATCATTATGAATACACATAAAAACACATGACACTGCACGGAGCTGAAGGAAATTAGGTGGCCTCAAAGAATTTCCCTGCGCTAGAAAGACAGCCAAAGTCGAACGCTTTTTACTCATGCCAACACAAAAAAAAAAAATGAAAAAATTACAATATCTCTCTTTATCTGCAGAGAAAAAAGGCAGCTCTCGCACGCGTTGCGCAAACAAAAATTAATTTCACGACGGAGCGCGCCCGAGCCTTTTTGCGCTCGATTTTTGCATAACAGAACGAAAATACACGTTTCATTACAAAATTACCATTAATTTTCCAGCCGCAAAAAGAAGCGGGAGACGTAGCTACACGAAAAACAGCGCAAACAGCAGGCTGCACACACACGCGTACAGCGAGTCAGCGCGATAAGAGTAAAAGAAAAAAAATCAATTATACAAAAGCTTTGGCGCGTCGTTCATTATTATGTTTTTTTCTCTCTCTCTTCCTCGGCAAGATAAAAGTCCTTGCCGATGCTCTCTCTCTCTTTCCCCTTACTCCTCCCTCCAGTCTGCTTGCGCGCGCGCCTGTCTCGGACGTTCGAAACTCAATGACGAATCCTCATACTTACTCTCGATCCTTGAGTTCGCAGGCGTGCCGAAAATTACGCGCGTTTAAGGCGTCGATATACCGCCAAAAAACGAGGGCCGCTTTTATAAATCTCCCTCCCGTCTTAAGAATTGCGAAAGCTTTGGCTCTCGTCTTTTGCGCACTAGCACGAGAGAGAGAGAGAGAAGGAAAAGTCGAGCGCGCGCTCCTCCAGTCGCGAAATTCAAAATACACAGGCTCGAGGTTGTTTTATATTCGCGCTCTCTCGCGCCGCGCGCCGTCATATAATGAGCAAAACACAGGCGCGCGAGCGCTAGCTCGGCGCCGAGTCGAAAATCGCTAGGCTCGCTCGCTTGCTTGCGCGCGTGAGCGCGACTCTGCGGTAATGGACTTTAAATCGGGCTTATGCAACGAGCCTCGGGGGGATATAACGCAGCGAGCTCGCGGATTCTCGCGAGCTCGTGTTCCTTACATTATCTCTTAGTGTGCGAGTCTCTCTGTCTTTGTATATACGTATATACGTCTGTGAGCCTACGCGGGCACGTGCGTATAAGTAGAGAGAGGGAGAGAAAAAACTAATGCGTAAGAAGAGAGGATTGACGACGATTTCTTAGTCGTGATGCAGCAGCAGGCTTTGTGTGGGTGAGAGAGTGTCTGTGTGCCTGAGTAACTTGTAATTATGCGTCGTAGGTGCATTTGGACGGCTGGGATAATTGTTTATTGGTGCCCCGGAGATAATGTTCGAGTTCTTTGTTGAGAGCGAGCCTAGTAGCAAATTTCTTTACTGCTTGGATTTTTAGTTTCCTCTTTTTTTTCTTCTTCTTTAATTGACGCTCAGAAGGAAATGCTGATTTTCCGACTTGTAAGAGTTGGTGATTCACGTAGTGGTTTTATTAACAGGCTTGAAAAGGAGAATTCATTTTTCTGAGACAATATAATTTATATTTTATTAGAGGCTTAATTGTGCATGCTGTATTTTTTAATATGTGAAATTTTACTTTCTGTGCTATTTTATAGTCGAGATTAGCTAAGAGATATTAAAATCTAGTTTAAATTATACATAATTATTTCGAGTTGCTACTTGCGCTTTACATTGAGCAACTTCTGTTTTGACGGTTTATTTGTGGAACGTTCAAGAGGCCAGTGCGATAATAAAAAGAAATAAAATTATTGATTATTAGAATGTTTAAGTGATTACAACAAAATTTTTTAAAAGAAAAATAGGTAGGGCTATATAGCGAGGATTGCGCAAGTGTTGCTGTTAAGGCAATTTCGGGGTGTGTTTATAATTAACATGGAACGTTATTATTTAAAATTTATAGTATTCTTAAAAAATTAAAATATTTCTAACAAATTATGACGTCGTACATGAAATTTATTATTTTTGACTGTAAAAATAAAGAAATTATTATTCAATATTTCGTAAATTATTATACAGTTATTGCAAATTCATGGAAAATGATAGAAATCTAGAATTATTATGTTCTAATATAATTTATGAAAAAAATGTACTCATAAAAAATTCTATATATAAAAATATATAATAATTTGATTTATGTGTAAAAAATAAAAAAAAATTAAAAAAAAAGAAAGAAAAAAGACGATAAAAATTCTACAGATCCTACCCATATACATTCTTGATAATAATTGAATGAATCAATACATATCACCGATAATAAAATTTTATCACTTAATTGTTTTTGTGATAACCAGTTACAAATTATTTTGGAGTAAATGTTCTTCTTCCAGTATTCTAACTTTAAACGAATAATAAGCAATGTGTTAAAATGAATAAAATCGAAAAAAAAAATTAATAATAAAAATTATCAACTTTTATTATAAAATTTTGTTAAAGTATACTGATAAATTTTAATGAATTCGATGTAGATAGCTACGATCTTTTTTCAACAAAAAAAGATTGTATGCAATTTTTATAATTACACATTATTGTTAATAATTACATTCTATTGAATCTTGAATATTAGAGTATCATGACTTCAACCGAGACAAAGAATTTTTAAAAAATGAGTCACTCTTCAGCCTTGTAACATTATTTTACAAAAAATATTTATAGGTATTATTTGCATATTCGTCATGTTATACTTATAGAAAATAACCTTAGTCTTATTTATTTATCAGTCAATAACGAAAGTATTACCATAAAAACCATATTGCAAAACTTTATTCACCTGCCTTCACTGCATGAAACCAATTTAAAAAAAAAGCAAATTCTGGACATAAGCGCAAACTCTTAAACGATAAACATTGAAAAAAAAAACCTCGTACGCGTAATGCTTCACAAATGAATAACCACACTTTTCGTACTTCTCGATCAATGGCCCCCCTAAAAATTCGCAGGCACAATGCAATTAGCATCGCGTCCCCCCTGACGTATTTGAAAAAAAAGTCGAGCAATTCTCAAGATTAAATTTACGGCGAGTCTCGGTCGCGGTCTCAAGAACTTCTTTATTATTTCTGCAAGTGCGCGCGGGACCAGCTAAATGCGCGCGAGTCCTTCGACCTATCAAATAATTTAGTGAAGTAGTACTTCGGTAAGTAAGCGCTGTATACGCGAGCGCGAGAGGAGTGGGAAAAGAGAAAGAGGAAGAGAGTGGGGGAAGGAATGTGAAAAAAGGGCAGAAACGGAAGAAGGTAAAAAAAAGAGAACGTATAACTCTGGTTGGGTGGGGAGCAAGCGAGAGAGAGAGAGAGAGCGTATATATACACAGGTAGAAATGGAGAGTCGATATTAGTACAAAAGCGTGAGAAATGTGAGCGACTAGCTCTCTCTCTTTCTCTCTCTCTGCATGACGACGTCTCGCCGACGACGTTCGGTACACGGAGGCTGAAAGGAGAGGCAAACGAGCGAGATTGAGAGAGCGAGAGAGAGAGAGAGAGAGAGAAAGAAAAAAAAAGGAAGGAGCGACGGTGGCTCCGCTCGCGTCACGTAGGCTCTCAGCGGCCGATCCCATTGACTCGGTTTTCATAAGGGCGATATTGTTCCTCTCGTCGTCGTCCAGGATACCGTTATCGCGCTTAACGGACGATAAGATTACCGTTTTGCGTAATATTCCTACGCTGACATCATTATTAATACGTCTTACATCAGATCTCTCATTCGCTCTCTTAAGCTATATAGAGGAATTCGCTTGCTTAGTACTTTCAGAGGCCAAGATCCTTTTTCGCAAAATTTTAGCGAGCACGCGCCAGCGCGAAAGCTCGTTTTGCAGCGCGAGGAGGGGACACAGGTCGCGCGCTCGCGAGCGAGAGAGAGAGCTCATTCGACACATGCGTTCCGGTTCTCGAAGAATGCAGACACCGAGACATTCGATGATGAAGTTTTTCAAGGCTGAGCGCACTTGGAGCTCGCGCGCGCGCGCGAGCCTTAGCTCGTGTGTGAGTATGCAAATGCCGAGCGAAACAACAATGGCTTTCGCAATCGTGCGAAATTTACTACTTATGATTCCAAAGCCTGGAGGAGAGCCGATTTTTTTTTTCTTTCTTTTCGTAAACCTCCGCCAGGCTTGCTCGCTTCAACTTTTCCGTTTCGACATGTTGGTAGTAAGGCATGGGTTTGTGGGACGCGGGCTTTTGAGGTGTATGTTTGATGGGTGGGTTGTTGTGGAAAGGTGGATGATCGGTTGAATTTTGGAAGAAGTAGTTAATCGTTGATGGTATTAATTGTGTATATGTCTTTGTGAAGTGAATGGATCTAGATTTATACTTCTTTATTGTACTGTAAAATGATTTTGAAATGTAAATATAAGATTTGAAATAATTACAATGCAAAATAGAGTAATAATTTAATTCACTTATTGAAAACACGTGTATGAAAATTAATAATAATTAAGTACCGAACAAACTGAAATTTCGATTATATTGTTTTGATTATTAACATCTGTTGATATGCGAACCTGTACAGTATGGAAGTAACAGATGTAGTTTTAAGCTACTTTCCTTATTACGACATCATTTCTTAAGTCCTTCCTTAAAAAAAATATTGGAATTTTTTGCCTCATAAATTGTATTATATTTAACAATTTATGTTATTTTATTATTACGATCATCATATAAATTTATTTATAAACTAAATAAATATTTGTAAACAATAAAAAATTGAATTTTCAAAATTATATTAATGTAAAAGTTGAATTTGCGTAATGCTTTCAATCGGTGTAAAATAATAAGAAATATTTAATTTCACAATGATTTTATACAAGGCCATAGATTCCTTCAGAAGTATAGAGTTTAAGACCTTAACTAGCGATAATAATAAAATTATTCAGAAAAGATTAATTCGTAAAATGATTCTAAGAATATTTAATTTTTAATTACAATAATCTAAAAGTCATTTGAAATTCTATATAATGTGTACTTACTAGAAATGGCTTGTTTCCACCTGAGTTAGAATGATAGGAACGTTATTATTCAAGATCGTTCAGTTTGCTTCTACAGGTACTTTTTCACGTGTAGTAAATTTTTTATTAAAATTTATTCAATACAATCTAATAAATTGGATAGAAAATTGTTAGTAATTCTTGTAATTGCTACAAAAGGTCAAATAAATCGAAATACATAAATCATCAGTTCAATCACCGACTTAAAATGCCGAAAATTATAAATTTCCACCCAGCCAAGCATTTCTTCAACTTCGTTATCTACCGCAAAACCTCCATTCCTTATTATTATTTGTACTAACCACGAGGTCGACGGAAATCATCACTACGCAAACGTTAAATCCACTTTAAACAATTTCCAAAATTTTTCCATCGCGCAATGCCTGCACCTCCAGCCATAGTATTCCCCTTAATCATCAAACTTCCCCGGCAAAATAACCCAGGACGCTCTGGCAAACTTACCCAACATCAAGCCCCAAACAGGAATCAACAAATAATCGGGCGATTTCTCGTACAATTGCGAACGGAAGCGGTTATCGCGCTCGTCGAACGGCAAACGAATAGAAAAACAAAGCGCGTATCCGCGCAAATAGCGCATGACGTCTCGGGGCTTTTTCGAGTGCTCCCCGACGACGAGACGTCCCCAAAAAGGCCTAAAAAAGGCCGTGTCCGTCGCAGTTGCTCGTCGCATCAATTAAATCTAATCAATCCGGACGATTATCCCCGAGGGCAGCGCTCATTGTTTATTTCCTTATTAGCCCACGCGTCCGTGTACATAAGATTCGAGCGCTACGTACGTGCCTCGCGGCTCATCAGCCGTCTCTGCAAGTGCGCTCTACGTATATACATACATTGCGCGCGAGCGCTGCGGAGTCATACTTTAAGGAAAACATTGATTCTCGACGTTGCGCAGCTCGATCCGTCTCTGTCTCTCTCTCTCTCTCTCTTTCTGTCTGGTGGCCTCGAGCAGACCGACGACATTCAGCCGCTTCTGCGAAAGAGCAAGAGAGAGACAGAGACGGAGAGACAGAGGGGGAGAAAAAAAGAGCGTTTGAGGACGCGCGCGCGTGGCGAGAGAAGGAAAAAGTTAGATAATAATGTCGCGAAACTATTTTTCTAGATGCGATGGCCGATGGATCGAGCTACCGGAGTAAAAGGCACTCGGAGAGAGAGAGATTAAAGATCTATTAATGTGGCCATTGGGAGGAGGCGAGGGACTGAAACGGATTTAATTGGAATAATTGTTGCTTAAGTCGAATAATTTTCTGCAC
>JAPYZB010001251.1:0-15582 GCA_030522745.1 Eupelmus kiefferi | reverse complement strand
GAAAAGCTTTGTAAATGTTTAAAAGTAAAAATGTCGCGCAAAGCATTTTTTATCTGGCCGCGCGAGCCCCGCTGCCAAAAGAACTCTTTCAATTTTCCTGTTTCAACTCTGCCAGTTTCCGAACTCCAGCCGCGAAAATCCTTATTACACCTCTATCATCCTGTCGGCCATTGAACATCACGTCCCTCGTAGCTCGGCGCTCCTCCGAATAACAGCAGCCGTTGTTTCGTTTATCGCCAGCAAACGGCTGAGCCATCGCCACGGCTGGGCCAGCTCGCGCTGGGCTTTGCGTCGAGCTCGCCCCCCTTGCTAAAAGATTTATACGCGTCGCGCGCGAAATATCGCGGGAAAGAGAGTACCAGCCAAGGATTTGCGCCGGGAAGTTGGGTTTTGCCGCGTTGGTCTATATATATATATATATAAATGTATATATATACATGTAGCTGCGCGCGTATAAGTAAACTCCCTGCGTGGCGGTTTGTAACTGCGCGAGCTGCGGAAACAGCGAGAGGGAGGGAGAGAAATAAAGGAGAACTTCGACAGGCAAGTTTGCTGAGGGCGTACTGTGTATATGTGTATATATAAATGGTAGTACTAAATTTTCCCTCTTGTTCGGCGGGTTTGTGTGTCTTGGGCGGGTTCATCGATAGGTAACTGTTCTCCGCGCTGCTGAATCGTCGCGGATTCGACTGCTGAGTCTGTTTTAATTGCGAGCTACGATCAGACGACGGGTAAACGATTTCGGTGCTTTAATTGCGAGAGCTGAGAATGAAAATTACGCTTTCTGCCTTTCTTTTGTCGTGGCTAACCTTAAATTAAATTTTAATATAGTAAAGTTTCGACCTTTTTTATCATAGTAGAATACTTTATTAGCTGTAAACAGTATTTCGAATACCACGTATGCTTATTTGTATCCTCCGAAAAAAATTCATGTAAAATGATTTAAAAATCTGTAATCTCATTGGTTTTTCGTTTATCTAGGTGTCTTCAGAGATAAATTTAACTAATTTTATGGAGAAGGTATATAAGGTATGGAGAAGGTATATAAGTATACGTGATTTTTTCTGTGGCATTGATATGACTGATTTAGAAATTTCCGTGTTACATATAATATATCTAGAATAACTAATCATACATTTTAAAACATTACTATTATTTTTTCTTGTTAAATTAATATTTTATTTTTATTTTTATACACATATACTCATATCCATATGCAGACATAGTAAAAAAATAGTGAATTTTGATTCAGAATATTTCAGAATGATTCTATAATACATTTTTAAGAAAAATATTTTTAATGTGAACAAACTTTCTTAGCGAGGAAGCAAAAATAATTGATTATTCATGAATATACTCGTTTATGTTTCATCTAAATGAAAGATTTATTATTATGTAAATTTACGTGTTTTTACACGCGATAATTTTTCTGTTCAGCGAGTGGTGAGCAAAAAATAAAAACGTATTATCTTTAGCGCTACTGTATAATTCAACTGAAAAAATGAACGGTTCCGCACGACCGATATGCAAATGATGTATCGCTTGGTTTGATGTATATTCAAAACAAGATCACGATGATTTATAGCTTATACTAGGAACCCAAAATATCTTTTACTTATAGTTTCAATTATGTCCTTTGTATTAGGTGAAATTCAAACAATTTTAGACTCCTTTGAGATTTAAACACAAGTATAGTATCTAATAATGTACAAAATATAAAAAAATAATTCAGAATCTTTATAATCAAAATTAAATTATTTGAACTGCAGTAAATCTAAAACTGATTAAATAATTTCTATTTCAGCTAAGTACAGGTAAACTTCAAGTCATTTATCGTTATTAAAGCAGTAAATAAAATGTATGACATTTGAATTTAGCTAAAAAGTAAAACTTTTTACTGTTATGTAAATAAAATTATTACTAATTTACATTTATTTAACTCACTAAATATTCAGAATAATTTCGATCGTTGTGTTTCGTCATGTTCATTTATATATTTTATGCAATCTATAATTTTTCAATTTTCCTGTTTTCAATGTTTTTAAAAAAAGTATCTTCAGTAAAAAGAGTAAGCTCTACGTTGTTTAATATATGTAATAGAAACAAGCTGTCATGTGTACAAGAAATCAATAATCAAATAATCATATTTGAAATGTTATTACACTAATGCTGTAGTATAAATAATTGAAGTTGTTGCGCTTCGGGAAGATATGTTATTCATTCTAGTAGTGTTACTATAATCTCTTAACAGTTAGGGTCACTATTTGTGAAAAAATGAAAAGTTTTTAAAAGTGTTTGTTAAAAAAAATAATATTTGATATACAAATATCTCAATAGACTTTAAATTAAGGACTATCGTTTGAATAGCTTCCAACGAGAACGAGAATGTCGGAAGATTTGATTTACCGAGTGACAAATGAGTAAATTGATTCCGAGTGAACTCCGACTCGGACGCAACTGGAAGCCTTGGGGAAGGAATTTGTTGAGACTTGGTTTGAAAAAAAAAAAAGATTTAACCTGAATTTCCCGTAGTTTTCAGTAGCAAATGCAGTAATTAAACTTTTTCACCTCTCAGCACCGCAGCTCCAGTCTCCCGCACAATCGCATTCGGTTTCTTTTGTTCAAGTCGAACGGCGACTAGCCATTCGTGTGCTTGCGGAAACAGTGAAATTGCGCGAAGCGAGCAGTCACCGCAGTGGGCAATATCTACACAAACAGCCGCACTCACGCGCACACAACCGAGCAAATATAATCCGCCTCAACAGTTTAATACCGCGTGTATAACTTTGTTTCGGCCGTGTTTATTCACAGACCTATATAGACCCGCATATACGGATGTATGTATATGCGACAATCCTCGCAGCTACCTAGCGCTCGCGGTCCGGCCATTTATTAGGCGATATTCGAGCGGAAGTCGAGTGTCGAATTTACAAAGCCGGCCCCGCGCGGATGGACTGTGCGTGGCCCCGACGTGGTATAGGACTGCCGCCGCCGCCGCCGCCGCCGTCCGCGGAGTGTCCTTTTGCGAGCACCCGCGTCCAGTCAAGCAGTTACAATTATACCAGAGTGCCACCTCTCCTCGTTGCATTTGCATTTTGAGCGCATTCGAATGCAAATTCTCACCAAGCTGGAGAGGCGCCGCTCGGTGAGAGATGGCACTTTCTAAGTCTCCGTGCGCTGTCTTTTCTTTCTTTGTTGGCGTCGTTTCTTCCGCCGGGCGATTTGTTTCCTACCCCTGTTCCGGACTCCTTATTTCGAAGGACGTCTTTTTGTTGCCTTTGGAAATTTGGATATTTTTAGTTCAAGTGGGTTAATGTACCTGCGCTATACTTTATTTTGTTCTATATTGTTGCAGACGGAAAAGTGTTTTGCAAATATTAGTTTGTAGTTTCAGTTTTAATTTCTACATTGTTATTAAATTAATTAGGTAGAATTTGTTTTAATTATTAAATCTACAGCGTTTTGCACTTAAATGAGTAATAAGCTCTTCAGCACGCGGTTTGTAATTTATTCAGTTACTATAAAAACAAAGCAATCTTTTCATTTAAAAGATTAACATTGAACAAAAACGTCATGTTAAAAAAAATTTTGCTGAAATTAAAATATTCTTTAATTATCAAATAATTACATAACATACCTTCTATTTTAATAAAAAGCAGTAAAATTTCTCAGTTAATTAGATTATAAAGTATGCTTTCAAAAAAATATATTTAAATTGTACTTGATTAAAAGATGAAATTACTTTCATTGTGTAAACAAATTATTCAGTTGGATTTCATGCTGGTAAAGCACTTTGAAATAAGAAAATTTAGCTTTGAAAAATGCACGCTTACTCTTTTTGAACTTTTTCGTAAAAAGCTCGAAAAGCCACAACAAGCCAGTCAGACGGACCAGCCGTATAAGAGAATTCAGCTTCCTCATTTTTCCGATACAGCTCGCAAGCTCCAGCCCTCGTGTTTGCCGATTAGAGAATAAGTAAAAGGTCGAGGGAACATATTGTGCATTCGACGTCTCGGGCGGCCGCAAAACGGAGCGAATTTACAAGTTTAAGTAGTTTCCCGCCGCAGAAGCGGAGATAAAAATCCGGAGCTCGGAGCTTTTGTATAATAAGTCAAACGGCGGGGCGAACTTTGTTAGCCCCGCGCGCTCGCGGGCCACGACCGCGAGCCAGAGAGCGCCAGACATTGCGGAATAATTAAGGACCGAGCGGTTGGATGTGTATATACGCGCGCTTTTCGAGAGCCATTTGAAGGTTGGGCGCGAAAATGCCGGGATACTGCCACTTGCCGAGTAAATGCGATCTTGCCGGCGCAGAAAGCGCGCTCGAATTATTTTTGCAGAAGGCTTGCGCGGACGAATTGTGAAAGTATGATGATGCGGGAGTTTGCGGTGCAGGAAAACTTTTTTAAAGACGTGTAGTAATACAAGATTTTAATGGCAATTTAACGAAACATTTAGATTATCTACATAATTGTGCATATTAAAAGAATATGTAAATATTATAATGCGAGATTAAGTATTTTTAAGTTTTGCTTTATACGAGAGGTTCGATACGAATCGTTAATGTGAAATTAGTTTAGTTTACATTCACTGTCATGAACTGGGTGGCTGAAGAAGCTCCGAAACGTCTTGATGTAATAAACTAATTTCAAAACAACACCTTGGTTCGACAAAGATCAATTTTTCAAGATCCTTTCACCTTCTCAAAGAATCCCTCGAACAATATATATTGAATAATCTGTATTATAAGTAATATGAAATTCCATAATTTGTGAATCTTTTATTATGTTTTAGTATAAATAGATTGGACTGAGCACTGGAGGTTGATCAATAGTTTCTTGCACTAACTCGTCTTTATTCGCCTGTATACCCAGAATACCCGCTCAGACAAAACAAACATATTTGATTTTGTAAGAGTAGTCATATAGAAGATCTTAAAACGAGACATCAAGAAAGCTCAGCGTCCCATATCCGCTAGTCAGAACGATCGTTTCTACCTAAAGTATCACTGAAGCAAGTAATATTGTAAACTATTAAAACCTTATTTGTCGAATTATATTGTAACTTATATGCATTTGCAACATGTATTCTTTGAATTAGTTTTTAAAATATATATACACCTAGAGAGAATTTTTCGATAAAAATGAAAGGAATATAGCGAAAAATCTAGGTCGAATAGCAGCTAGCCTAAAAATTGTAGTCCAGTAAAAATTGAAGTTATTTATGGTAAAAATTATAGCAACTTGCCGTCCTTTTCCTTTCATTTTTATCGAAAATATCTCTCCGTGCACTAGTTTTATTCTAATTGTATACAGATTTATAAAATTGATTGCATCCAATATATATACAAGTAATATAATATATTTTCACTTTGGAAGTTGCGCTACTTCTGCAAACATCCCAAAACAAATAAAAAACCGACAAAGTATCGCTTTTTTAGATATAAAAAAAATAAACACCATGTTTAGCAAACTTTGCTTTATATATTTTTGGACCTTGCCACTACGCTTGTTCGATACCCTGCGCCCATTCATCTTTATTACACGCGTGCATTCACAAAAAAAAAAGAAAATAATAAATTTTGAAAAACAAAATCCATGTAAATACGTATAACGCTATCCATCATCCGAATACCCAGGCCCGTATTCCATTCTCCCGCAACCCTCCAGCGCACACTCGAGGGTGTATATCTTTCGAGCGAACGCAGCGATTACCCCGCGGCGCGCATAATTGCAATCAAACTCACCCCCTCCTTGAGGCCCTCTCCACCTTCTCAGCAGCTCTGGGTAAATAAAGGCCGGGCTGTGTACACGCGCGTATATACACATCTGCGGGCTCTGGTTATATACTTAATTTCTCGCCTATATTCCGTCGTCTCCTGTGGTATGAGTCTTATACACATATATGCAGAGAGGGGGAGGCTACTGTGATTCATAACACGAAGCGTCTGCAAACATTGTTGCAAGACGCGACGGCAGCTACTTTCCACTATAGTCAGCTGCGCGGATTATTTATTGGAATGTCCGCCAGCAGGACGTATTTGGAATACGGAGCGAGCGAGCGCGCGGGCGCATCAAAATGGAAAAGTGTACGCCCGTCGAACGTAATGGATATGAATATGATGAATCGCGGGAGCGCGAGCGAGAATATAGGAGTAGTGTACGTATGCATATAAGCGGAGGATCTCTCAATTCATCCGGCCGCTCGCGGAGCTTGAAATTCGTGCGCACGTTACATCTGTCAGGGATTTTTATGCGCTCGCGGATAGGATTTTTTCGAAATTTTCGAGCGTAAAAGAGAGTGAGAAAGATAAAGAGCGAGAGAGAGAGTTCCGCATTGATTTATCTGTTTATTGACTATTCAAAGAAGAGAGCTTTTTAGAATTTCGAATGTATACGCACTCACCGAGCGAAGAGGTCGATATTGGATTTGCACAATTGCCCTCTTTTTTAAGTTGATGACTAGCAATCTGATGACTAACAATCTTATTATTGTGCTGGCTTTGTTAACGGCAAAAATATTTGCAGAGAGAAAAAAATGCTGGAAAATCGTTTCCGTTATAACACTGGTATGGATTATTTGATACCAAAGCTTCATTGAAAAAAAAGAGTTTGCTGTGCGAAAATAAATAAATAAATTTGTTTATCTAGAACATAGATATATAAATAAATATATCAAAGAAATAGCTTTTAATATACGTTATGTTACAACAAAATGTCATACCATATAAATATAATATAATAATCAATTTCATTCCAAGTCATTTAAGCACATAGCGATAAGTATAGTGAAAGGTACGGTTACATAAATTAATTGCGAATTAAAGATCGCAGTCGATAATAAAAAAATTATCTTGAAGCGTTATAAATACTCCAGAGTAAGGTTATTATAGTCAGTTACAGTTAATTAAAAACAAATATAGTGGGTACGTTCTATTTTCAAAGTGACGTGTCGTGGCAGAACTCATCAAATGGAGTGTGAATATCTATCAATGAAGGAATAATAAAAATGAAATAAAAAATAAAAATAAACGCATTCTACAAAAAACTTATTCTCACTTGGAATCAATAAAAATGTATATTTATCCACAGAGATTAAAATGGCAAAATATATCGATTATATATTAATAATAAAACAATAAGCAAATTTACATTGTTATAAAAGATTATGCCACCTACAAAAATTATTATTCAAGATTTTTTAAGTTTTAAAACGTCCTATAGTGATAACAAATAGTGTATGCATAGGGGTGGGAAGTTCCTGAAATATAAATACTGCAGACTTAGAATAATCAATCATGGATCAATCCATCACGAAAATTAGAATTTAAAATCAATAGCAACTAAATATTGATCTTTCATAATAAAACACTATTTCACCCAAAAGCCTAAAACTTTGACAAGCAGCCCGGCATGCCTAAACATAAATACGGTAATCAATCGGCCGGAATAATACATCCCACCCCATATACGGTCAACCTTCAAGCTAAGCTCCCGTACATGCGGAGAAAACCCGCCATATAGCTAAGCCCGCTTATGGTCATCGTGTGCGCATAAGCAGCAAGAGCAGCCGACCTTCGTCAGAGCGTTAATCGAGCATATCGAGAATCGCCTAGCACGACGTAGAATCCGTCGCGCTTTATCGCGCGGCCATAAATTACTCTCTTGTTTATAAGCGGCCCTTGTAACGAAGCCACGACGAAACGGTGCCAAATAGACGAGAGGGGAAAAAATTGGCAAGCCGAGAAAGGTCGAGAGCTGCGACACCCACGCAAGCTCGAGGATCATAGACGAGGAGCTTTCTGCTGGTACTCGGCAGCGGCAGGCTCACGGCGGCTTCTATACGCGGTCAAGCGCCAATCGGCCAGGCAAGATAGATGCCTCGAGATGCATCGAGGTTAAGGCTAAAGCGCTTTGATGCACGCCGGCCGCCACTTGGCCGCAAGCTCGCTATCTGCTCGAGGGCCGCGCGCAAGCTTTCTCGATGCTCTGACGCTTCTCGAGCTTTTCTCTTCAGTTTCTCTGGCTTCAGTTTTTTGCGAATGCTCGTGCAAGCCGTTTTTGCTGGCGTTTTTTGTATGGGCCGCGCACGCTACGAGGTTATTAACAATTCACGAACTCATTTCGGACAGCGGAAGAGAATAACTGTGGTTTCGGCTAGATGGAGTCACGAGGTCGGCTCGTAAATGCATTCAATTTACTTTTTATGCATAGAATTCTAAAAAATTGATTGATGTGTAACTGTTCTCCTTTTTCTATTGTAACTATATCAAATTGAAAAATTTTATTTGAAATTAAAAGGAAAGAGAATCATAGAATTGATTATAAGATGAAAGTTTAAATATTTCCATATTGCTTTATATATTTTTATTTAATATTAAGTTAGTATAAATAACACTTTTTATTTTGAATTTTCATTTTTATTTTGAAGAATAAATACAAATTTATATGTAAATGTTATTACCAATTCCAATTTTTTCTTATTGAAACTGTTATAGTACAAACTACATATTTCACCATTAGAAGAGAAATGCAATTTTTTATGCAGAAATAAATAGAAAGTAGTCTTTTATAAGTATGAAATGGTTCTTACTACGAGAGTTTCTTTGAAGTTCAAGAACAGCGAGTGTACCTTGTCTCGAAAAAGACAAGTCCTTACTTAAGACGAAACATTGTTTTAATATACCAAGAAGCAAATGTAGAAAACTTTGCTCAAATACAAAGGCACATGCCGACAAAAAGTTGTCTAAAACGCAAATTGCCTTTTTTAGCTTTAGGCGAAGCACTTAAGCTAAAGTTAAATGGTACATTTTCTCTTAACAAATTTTTTGATCCTCTTAACTAAAATAAATGCTTTTAAGGAACTTAAAGTTGACACAGCTTAAAGCTAAAACGTTACAAGTTACTTTAGCAGTTAACCCTAGTTAAACAACAAATATTACGCTACACTTACACAGGTATATTTTTAAAAATAGTCCAGCCGCATACGCCACCCTTAATTCCAGATCCCACCAACATTTTTTCCTACCCTCACTCAATAGCGTAAAAACAAACGCGCCAACATCCAAGCAGCCGGCCACGCCATTATTATCAAAGCCCCGAAAATTAACAACCACTTAAAATCATGAAAGCTCTCTTTGCCAGCAGCAGCGTGAGCAACGGCAACTTCGCCGCGAAGCTTAAACGCGCCGCTGCAGCTGGCCCCATCAGCTTAACTAGGTACTCTTCGCGCGGCCGAGCATTCCACGGGGCTTATTGTCGCTTGCGCGAGCGCGCGGCACAGCTGTGTCGCCTGCGCTCGTCGATTGGTCTAATTCTCGTGCGACCCCCTGGGCTATTGTGTATCGCGGCCAAGTTTCCTCGGCGTGTTTACGGATACGCTGCTTCCAAAGGACCGGGCTTCTTGCGGCAAGAGGCCATAATTACGGCGGTGATAACGTTTTTTAGTGGCGGAGGGGTTGGAGATTGTGGTTGGAGGCTTTGGGTGATGCTTATTTAAAGTGAGTGAAGGTATGTGTCGAAAGGCTCAAATCCAGGTTAAAGACTAGATTGATGAAGTGAAATATACGTAAAATGATGTACGAAAGTTAGATTGATTTTAATTTATTTTAATTATTAAAAAAACAATGAACGCTTGTTATAGACAGCTACAAATATTTTTAGTATCGATTATAAGAAACATTATTTTTTGTTAAAATTTCTAAACCAAATTGGTACTTTAATTAGTGGGGCCGATTTCGCGCAGTAGATAAAGCCAGTGTCCGGTCGGCCCTGAAAATCTCGGTGCCGTCCCGCATCGAGAGCAATAACATCGAAAATCACACTGGCTCGAGTTGTAAAAAAAACATCCGTCAGGCACTCTCCGATGGGCATGAAAAAAGCTGCAAACATTTCGGGCAGCTGCGTATCCGCAGCGCTGTCGAGAATAACCCTAATACCATCACCCTCGTCGAAAGGCCCGGAGGGCTCGGCTATACCCGTGTCGGCATGCACGTTTTATTGGAAATTTTCGCACCCGAGCCCAGGTATATCGTGGCCAGTGTGGCACGCACATGTTTACAGAAAGCCGGATAATGGAACAGGGCAGACGAGCAATGAAACGCCGGCCGGTCGTTTCTGCTGCACACGTGGCTCTCGTCAGCGCTAGAGCGCGTCGATGCCCGCTAATGAATACCTTTATTTCCTGTTTTGTAGCTCTCTCTCTCTCTCTCTCACTCTCCCTCTCTCTCTTTCTCTCTCTCTCTGCAGAGCGAGCGGAAGAGCCAGAGCTGGCTCGGCAATTCCCAGCCGGTTAAATCCCAGGCCCGCTGTAGAGCATCGCGCGCACAATAAACAGCGGGCGAGGGCACGACAATGCACTTGGGCGACATGCACACGCGGACGAGGAGCGATTAGCCTCCTGCCGAGGCCACCGCCGTCGCTGCTCTCTCCTTCCACCGTGCCGAAATATACACGTGTTCCGCCAATTGCGAAACCGCAAACAGCCCAGCTCTAACGTGGATGACTATGTACATAAGTTTTAGAAGGTATGCAGCTATGGAGATCCCTGCTCGTGTGTTTATTGTTGCGGATCAAGTCCTGATGTCGGGGATGCCAAATTCCAGAATGGTAGCTAAGGCGGGAGCGGTGAGGAACAAAGTCGTGTTTAACTTGGCTAATTGTTTTGTATATACGTTTGAGAAATCTGGGATATTGTCATGTTAACCAATGCTGTGCTGAATGTTAAATATTGGTTTCAGTATGCGCTGATACGTGATAACTTTCAAATTTAAAAGACGAATTCAATTAAGAGTTTCGTCGCTTTAATCTACCAATTGTCGATAGCATCTGTTGAATACTATCGTATAAAAGAATTCTAAATAAATCAAATAAATATAAGTACGGATGATCTGGTTTTGTATCGGATTTTTGCACATTCCGTATACATCAATGAACATATATAAATTACACTGAGAAAAAACGTTCAGTCGAATCAACTAACCTGTTCTCTTAATAATAAACAACTAAATATTCTGTTAATTTGACAGAATCGTTTATTTGATTTAACAGTAACATGTTTCCTTCATTCAAACTATTTTTACTCTAAGGTTTAAAAAGAATTTATTAAAATCTGGGTGGACGTAATTGAGAATACTCCAGTGATCTAATTAATATTATTAATAAAATGAATCATATAATTAAATTAAATGTATATTTATCCGGAAGAAGAGATTTTTCAAAACAATGGAAGAAAGGTTAGTTGATAATCCAAAAAATTCATCTACAATTACGTTTTAACTACATTTTGTCGTCCTACTTAGGCTGCACCTTTATGATAGATTAGATAGCAGGCAATAATTTACAAATAATGGTACTATTTATTTAATTAACTATTTTATTGATTGAAATGCAAATCTACCTTCTTTATATTTATCCTTGTATTATTTTTTTTTAAAAATGTCCAGTATTAGCTTTGCCATAAAGTAAACGAAAATTTACTCATTTAAATATTTTCTTGTGCACATTATTTATACAGTAACATTTTATAAAAATACTAACAATTTTAAGGAGCTTACAAATTGATCGATAAGGTGCCTCTTTCTGTATATAAGAAAGATCGAACTTTATTTGTTGGTTTGCTACTTAGGACGAAGATCAGTAAAGCACATATATATATCTGTAGGGGCATCCTTCTTTCGCGTCGAGTTAAAAGTTTTCTAAACTGTTATGGACTGAAAGATGAACTTGGCAACTCAAAAGGCTTCTTTGCTATATTCAGACGGCATCTTGTTACATTTTCAATTTGGTGGGAGTTTAGAATTTAATTTGAATTTAAATTTAAGATTTCTTTTATTACGATTGTCAAAGGTGTAACAAACTTATGCTTAAAATATCTGTTGAAAAGAACTTGTTCAAAAGAGATTCAATATCTACCAAATCTATTTTAAAGCATTTGTCCATCAAAATTTTCGTATATAGAAGAATAACTTTTTAAAAACTCAATATTTTTCTTTTGATTATACAATAAACTATTGAAAAAGTTGTGATGTTTAGGTACAAATATTAATTTTTCAAAATTTTAAAAGCTTGACTGTTTCGAACAGAAAACTTGAAATAATTTGAAATTATATAAAATAGACAAACTATCTAAATATTAACGCAAATATATTAACCTTTGTACTTTGTTGAACAATAAAGAATCTTCCTATATGAATATATAATTACTATATTTTTTACTCTGTTTATTTAATGGCAATTATCTCAATTAAAATTTTTAAAATTGTATAAATCGTTATAATTTGGTGCTCAATAATTCATTCGTTAATAAGACATTTGTATTTACACAGTTTTATTTTTCTTTACAAAAGTCATCACAAAAACATGAGATGTCACAACAAACTAACTTTAACAGTATTTGTACTTAAAAACTTTACTTTTCTTAACCAACACCGCTCAATAGACCAACAACTGACACATAACTCAGCCCCTAATCTCTCGTCGCTCCCTCGATAGCTCACTTTGTTCACAGCGAAATTGCTTAAACGGCCGCTAATCGGCGCGTCCTCCTTTTTCCTAGCAGTTCGATCGCGGCGCGGCAGACAGACACCCCGCGGTATATACAAAATGAGTCGCGCATTGCGCGCCGGCCGTGATGAGCGGCTTTGCGACGCGAGAGAGCTTGGGCTGTTGTGTATGTGCGAGTCGCGTAAATAAATTACAACTTTGGCCGCCGGCCAAATTGGTCCCTCGAAGCGAGCGGCTCCGCTCTATACGTACACATACTCACCCTTCCGGCCTGCACCCGGGGGGATGAAAGTGCAACGGCATCGGCCGTCCCAAGCCGAAGGATAGACTGCCCGTTAGGACTGACGCGAGGATGATGCCGGCTTGGATGAAAAATTTGACATTTTGTATTTTTTCTTTGTTTGTTTGTTTGGTTTTTGGATAAAATAAACGTGGATTCGGATTTTTTCGGACAAAGAAGTACTGCGCGTGGGAATACGAGTCGTAAATTTTTAGTGTACTTTTTAAAATAGATGTAACGTTCGTATGACGCTTTGTATATCTTTTTTACTCGATGATAAAACTCATATAAAATATATAAAAGATAAAACATTTTAAAATCTAAACTTAAATTTTGTTAAATAAGATTAAAATTTTTCAATTTACTTAAAATTTAGAATATTTACATATCCAAGAAAATTTATTTCCAAAAATTATACCGAAAAATAGTTTTTAAAAAATACAGCGCTTCATAACTGAAAAAAAAAACAACTAGGCCATTAAATAGGAAATTGTAGCAAAGTAATGTATTTATCATTCAAATAACTATGCAAATATCGTTCACGTGAAAATGAAGGTCCTAATTCCATTGCAGAATTATCACCATACACGGTGCGCCGCACACGCCGATATTAATGACGTTAAACGCAACTAGCGCGGGAAGCCAGGGGCAGCCGGGGATGAGGGGCTACTTTGGCTGCCAGCGCGAAACGAGCGACCGATCGTTTTCACTAGTCGACCGGCGTAACCTGGATGCTACTTGAGTTCGGCGTCAGTTGCCAAGTTTGCTCCAGTTAATTAGGCCAATGCAAGCTTTACAAAGATTTCGGACGCGTTTAATTAATACGGGACGAGTCGCATACATCAAATAAAACAGTTTTTCTTATTTTGGCGAGTATGATTTTATTTTCTGTTTCTGAGGCTTTGTTATATTTTTCTTATAAAGCTATATAAATTTATTCGTCAGAAGTGATAAAAAAGAAGTTCTTTATTCAGAAAATACGATGATTATTAAACCTGTTTTTCTTAACTTTTTTTATAATACAAAAGAAACTATAATAATGAAAATATAACATTTAAAACTTTGAGAAGTTTTAAACTTTTTAATAAATAACTTCAAAATGCATAATGCTTAAGAAGAGGAAAACTTGTCTACTCTGTTTTAAAGTATAATATAGTAAGGTAATGAAAGGCATCAAAACATCAGATTGTATGTACATTCATTATGATTAAAGAAAGATTTTCATTTAAAGACATTTAAAAATTTTAGTTATCTTAGTCCTAGTTAATTATTTGTGCAGAAATTATAATTTTTACAACAATGTAAAACTAAATGGACAAAGAGATAATGCAGCCTCAGGGAAAAGTGTTTAAGAACCGGTCATTCATTTTAAAGCATCGTTAAGGCGACCCTGTCTTTTAAATTGCGCGCGACTTACTGAAATTGGAATCAGGTTAAAACAAGTACGTTGGCAGTTTAAGAGCTTCGTCGTATTCTGTAATAGAATCAATATCGATTTAGAGGTTCGATTTACCGCGGAAAATCTTTGAACGTAAAGTGAATTATTTGTAAAGAGAAATGATCTGAATTTTTTAATATAAAAACGGTGTAAATGGCCATTACCTTTTACAGAATTTTAAGCTTTGTCTTAGAGTAAACTTTAAACAAAAATATAGAGAGCTATACTTTAAGACAATTATATTGAATGATAAAAATAAAATTTTATTTTAATGTTATGGAAGGCTTTGTACAGCCCCAATATGATATTAAATGCGAATTTAAATTTTGAAAATATTTACAAAATTATAGAAAAAAATTTGTCTAAATATATAAATATATATATATATGTGTGGGCTATGCATGTATGTGTACGTGTTTGTATGTGTGAACAAGTATACTGCAGAGAAAAATGAGTATGTTCTCGACCGGCCAGTGCAGTGAGAGGTGAAAAGAAAAAAAATAGAAGAGGCAGACTGTCGTGCGCGCGGGGCTTTGTTTGTTCCCTTCTGTCGGGTAATATAAGCTGCGCTCGTGGAATTATAACGGAGCCAGTTTTCGCGCGCGCGCCGGACGTCGCGCGCACGTTTGGTTTCTCGCGGCATGGCCAGTTTTCTCCCTCACTTTCGTGCTACGTATTGTAAAGCTCTCGCGTGCTTTTTTGCCGGCTCTCTTTCTCTCATTTGAAGCCTCGCATTTTCATGCGGAAAAAAGTCAAGAGAGAAAGAGAGAGATTTGGCTTTTTTCTCCGTACAAGTCGGGCTTTGGAATTCGAGGGAAGAAAATAACGAGTCACGCGTAACAAAAACGCACCGGGCGTGCGTAGACGCAAGAAGTAGAACTTATAACTGCACAAATACAGCGACCTCAAGTCAGTGGTTTATAATATAAGCTTTTGGAAAAACTGGCTCGTATATTTTCATTGGGATATAAGACGTAATTTAATTAAATTTTTTTAAAAGTTAGCTGTATAAATAATATTGCTTTTCGTAATTTGATAAGTTTAACTCAATACACGGTAGAGTTTTATTGAGATATATGTAATACTAATCCAATAAGTCAAAAATTAAATTGATTTAAAAGTAAGATTTCAATGAATTTAAGCGAATAAAATTAAATTATGCGATCGCAAAATACGTGAAAGATAAAAAGCGGTATTAAGTTTGAAGTGTAAAAAATATAAAATTAGTATAAAGAAGGGAATCACTGCAGTTAAACAGAACGTTTTCTTCTCTAAGGGTGGTAAATATAAGGCGAATGAAGAACTTATAACTGCACAAATACAGCGACCTCAAGTCAGTGGTTTATAATATAAGCTTTTGG
>JAPYZB010001250.1:0-15226 GCA_030522745.1 Eupelmus kiefferi | reverse complement strand
CATTCCCGCGTAATACCTCCAAAACTTGTTTACGGAAACGAGCGCGCCTCCCATTCTGCAGCAAACCGGCAACATCAACAACACCTGCGGAAAGCCCCAAAGTACCGCGGACACCTCCCAGCTCGACCTCTCAAATCGGC
Source organism: Eupelmus kiefferi (assembly GCA_030522745.1). NCBI lineage: Eukaryota > Metazoa > Arthropoda > Insecta > Hymenoptera > Eupelmidae > Eupelmus > Eupelmus kiefferi. The sequence continues at coordinate 15,086 of JAPYZB010001250.1, read as the reverse complement.
CTCTGCGAGCATCTGTCGCCGTTCCACAAAACCAGCGGCCCCTTTCGAAAAATTTGCTCGCTTCCTGGCGCCCCTTTCTCCAAGCCGCAATAATACCCAGCTCCGTGCGCCAAAAAGCCCCGGGGACTCTGGTATATATTTTTTTTGTTTTTCGCCGATCGCGTGCGAGCCGGCATTCTCCTCTATTAGTCATTCGAGGCTCGCGCGCACGTCTTCGCGATCGGCCCTTTGTTTCGGGCCTTTGTGAGAGCGCGCGCAGTCAGCTGCGCCGGTGCGTTTCATATAGTGTATACACACACCCTCGAAGCGCTCTCGCGTATTCCGCTCTTTATTCTCAAAGGACGCTCGACTTTTTCGAGAGCGAGTATGTATATGGCCATGTGTGTGTGCGCGTGGATTGGTAAAGAGCTGGCTGTGAGTAACACGCGCCCGCCCTTTTTTCTCTCTTGATTCTCGTCCGTTCTCTTTTTTCTCTTTGGTGTCTCGCGCATGCACGCCTGAGCTTGATCTTTCGCGAGAGTGTATTTATTGGTGATCACGCGTTTTTTTCGAGTGCGCGGATGGGTGGCTGATGGGGAATGGACAGGACTAGGATTTTATGTGGATTAAAATAGTTGATTAACATTGTATTATAAATATTTAAAGTTCGCTTGTTACAGAATGCGTTGTTTATTAAATAAGGAAATAGTTGATTACATAATAAATGAATATATATTACTATTTTCAAAACCTCGTGCACAGATTTCGGACGGCAATTCTCGACGTCTGAATTAGCAAGCTGAAAAGTCGGCAGCTTAGCATTGGTTGACGAGTGCTTAGTCGTCTCGTTTCGAACTGTAGCTATAAAAAATTAATGTATGCTCAAAGCTAAAACGATTTATATGTTTATGCGCCCTGTCACTTTTCCCCCGTACTTATGAATAGTAAAATTACGCGATCTAATCTAGTGTCAATGAATAGTTATATTTGCTTACGAGAGATACATAGCATTAGTCGAGATGATTATTATTAAAATCAATCGCAAAAATCATGTTTTATGCATTATTAAATTTTTTAAATTCACCTACACGTACATTACAAACGCAAGCTCAAAATTATCAATTTCTCCAGTAAAATATTTCAATTTCTATATCGCCCGACATATCACATCTAACCGCGCTCTATGCACAAAGAATAAATAGAAAATAGTTACGATGAGTTCCATGTCAGAGCCCAAATCCAAACAGGAAGTACGTGGCGCGTGAACTTGAGCTACATATTTTCATGGTCACCCACAGACTATCCGAGCCGGCCAAGCCGGGCCTGCCTACTTGGAATCGAGCAATTTTCAGCAGTGACATAACAGCCCGCTCACAAATCTCAATCTAACTCACGAGACCGCTAAAAAGGTGAAACAATGGCCGGCCGATCTAAGATCGCTCTAATGGAGCCGCCCGTAAAAAATGACCTTTCTGCACTATCGCCGAGCGAGCACAAAGAGCACAAAGCGCCGCGCGCGCGCGCGTCATCGCGTGCTCGTCGTGAAAAAAAAAATTCAAATCTAGCGCGCACACAGGCGGCTAGACTCGCGCGTAGACACGGACGCTTTATACACCTTCATGCAAATGCGGAGCGTTAAATTAGGCAACGACGGGGCCCGCCGAGCTATACCTGGAATCATCTAGCGACTGGCCTTGGAGTAGGATTTTAAATCGTTAGACGTCGCGGACTCTAATCGCTTGGAATTGCCTGCACTTGCCGCTTTGAAAACACGCTGAATTATGTGACGGCTGGATTCGCTGGAAATTTTGGATAATTGCTGGCTTGGTTTATGGGATGGCGGAGTGAATTTATTGTTTTAGAATTTTGCTTTTCTATTTTATTAATCCTTCATACCAAATCAGTGTAATATCGTACTATCTTTATACATTCATCATTCTTCCCAAACCAAAATTATTCATTTTTCCCAACCTCGTTATCACTCAATCAAGATCAAGCATTTCAAACTCGTCCAAACCCGCGCAACTCGGAAAACTCTTTGTTTACGTAAACCCAGCGAAATCCCCCAGCTTATCCACGCTGAGCCATGCAGCCAAGGAAAAACAAAGAGCTACATCTTGGCCTCGGCGCTCGGAATGCCAAGGGAAGCGGATTTGGTTTTTCTCGCACGCGCGCGCGGACCTTTCGGCGATGACTTAATCGCGTCAGCGGGAAATAAATTAGTCGCTCTCCGGTCTGTGTGTGTGTGCTCTAGCCTGGCCTTGCACGCCGCTCGCTAGAAGCCAATGGCCGCGCGCTCTAGCAGTGCCTCTAACGCTTCGACGCGCACGCACTCTGCCATGCCGTATAGCCTTTTTTTTTGTCTTCGCAACGCCGAGAGCCGCCTTTGACGTGTTTTTATCTCTCGCGAGCGCTCTTGGCTTTTTTAACACTGTTTTTTGACGAGCAAGAGTGGAAGAGCGAAGGGCGATTTTGGGCGCGAGTGGGATAGGTTGGGAGTTTGGTGGATGCTGGAGTGTGGGTTTTTGAAGGGAGTTTGAGACTTTTGTGGGTGGGTGGATTTTTTTGGAGGTCGGAGATGTGGAGATTGAGAGGTTGGGATTGTTCACGTCTTTTCAGAAAATTTTTATTTTAATTAATTGAATTACGAAGCAATTTTCATTTTATTAATTGTTTGTAGCTATTAAAATAACAAAAATAAAAATTATTATTTCAGATTTTTATTGTAAGGAAATATTGTTTGAATAAATATTATGCAATGTCTAACAGTGAAACGAAATATTTTTCCTCGCGGCAAATATGAAATTAACTCTTGTTAGACATAAATTTTAAGATTGACGTGAAATATTTGCACTGGCATAACTTAGAACCATTTATTTCGTCTTGTAGTTAAATGTAAAAGAGACGATTGAATCTATTCTTATTTCTATGAAGAATTTTTTTTGACGATGTAGTTCACTAAGTTTGATTGAAGTTCATTACTTTGCGTTTATTCGCTTCAAACCGGTTTATGATGATTGATGATGATGTGAAACTGGTTTTGAAAGAATTGCAAGTATTGTACATGTCATTCTCTCATAGAAAAACAATTTTTACTTGCTTCTTTTTCTTTTCATTTTATACTTGTTTATTATTTTATAGTAAATTTAGATTAACAAGATTAGATTCTTCAATATATTTCATTTTACTATTAATCAGATTCAGCTGATTCGAAGAACGATCTAACGAAACTTAAAATAGCGAAATTATGGCATATATAAATACATTTGAAAACTTGCTCTCTGAGTACCGGTTTTCAGCCTCCAGTTTGCGCAAAACTGCTAATGATATGTGTCCACTTATGCGAGTGAGATTCATTTGAGTAAATTTGTACTGTAAAGAAACACGAGCCCGCTCTTAAAGTATAGATTTTCTTAAAAAAAAAGAAAAAAAGAAAAATATAAATTTCCCATTATCATATATATCTAACAAAGCATTCTCGTTTCAGGTAAGAAGCTCAAGTGTCCGTTCTGCGAGAGGCTCTACGGCTACGAGACGAACCTGCGCGCCCACATCCGGCAGCGCCACCAGGGCATCCGCGTGCCCTGTCCGTTCTGCTCTCGCACGTTCACGCGCAACAACACCGTGCGCAGGCACATAGCCCGCGAGCACAAGCCCGAGCTCAGCCTGAAGGCCCTGCAGCAGGCCAACCACGCCGCGGCTCCGCTGCCCGACGCCGTGCAGCAGTAGCTGCGAGCGGTTCGCGGGGCGGCTCCCAGCAAACGCGCCGCCGCCGCCGCGAGCAAGAGGCAGCAACAGCAGCAGCAGCAGCAGCAGCAGCAGCAGCAACCGCTCGTCGAGTGAGAATTTCACCGCAAGCTCCGAAATGACCCAACAACCCCCCCTTAAGCCGACCCCCTACCCCTGAATTGCTGAACGCGAGGAGGAATCCACATGTAATAATAATATAATGCTACAAAACTAGTCAATGAAAGTGCAACGCTCGAGAGAGTTAGTAGATGGAGGTGGCGATCGTTGAAACGAGAAGCGCGATCGCTCGAGCTCCGTCGAGCTGGCCCGCCCCGAGTCGTCAGCGAGGACACGACGAGGCGGCGGAAGAAAAAATATTAAAACACTCTGAAGACACACACACACGCGCTGAGAAAGGGTGTATATGATTATTGCGTGAGGAGAGAGAGAGTGCAAGGAGAGGGTGTGTGCGCGAGCGCTGCTTTATAAAGCGGTTTATTATGTTGCGTATGTACAGAGAGAATGCGGAGCGAGCGAGAGAGTAATTACCGAAGAAACAATCTCAAACTCTTAAATAGCCGCGCCCTGGGACCGGTGTGCGGTCCCTCGGGTTTAACAGTGAAATAGGGGAGATTTTTAAAGAGAAAAATAAGAAATACGGAGAATCTATCGTTACCGCAATAATTACAAAGACTATAGTTTATAATGGGGAAAACGGATGAAGATATATCGAGGTATATCGAGAATAGATGAAAGAAATAATACTAAAACCGAGCTGCGATAAATGAAACCGATAAATAATGATCCTAGTTTTTTATTATATAAATAACTGTTGAAACTGAATTGCCTAGAGAGCCAACAAGCCCGAGTGGCTTGCCGTCACGTTTTCTTTTTTACAAGATTTATTGTAACAAAATATAGGCTTTAAGTTCGTAAGTCAGAATATAGTATAAAAGATTGTACTATGTATACAAATATGCCTCAGAATACGCACAGTGCCAAAACAATGCAGAAACTAAAAAAAAAAACGGAAAACTCTTCATTTTATTCTCACGTTGAATATAATAGAATATAGGCGGAAACGAGACGTACCTCGAATACGTACCAATCTACACAACCTACCGAACCGTTTTTTTTCATTGTTCATTTTTTTTAATCGATATACGAAGTAATTGATAATAGCGTTAAGAACGAAACAGAAAACTAGCCACGTTGAAGCATTAAAGAAAATAGTAAAATGGAGAAAACGCAAATAATAATAATAATAAATGATAAACGCGAAACATGAGAGCGCGCGCGAGCGATTGCCGGATTGTTGAACTTTTGTGAAGGATTTGTCGGCGCATCGATAACTAAGACTGCAATATTTATATATCGACTGTTTCCGTACGTGCAATAGAGAAGTAATAGTTTAATAGAAGAAGTAATTAATATACACAGAGCGCCTTTTTTGCGTGGCCTGTACCTGGCATCTGATGCCAGGGCGGCGCGCAAAACGATTTTTACCTGATATATACAGAAGTTTTTACACAAACAGAGCACGCACTTTAACGAGCTGGATATATATTATATATGTATAATGAAGGTATATTTACTTCTAACTGCGTTTTCTCTCGTTTTTTTCCTCGATATAAGTGATGATTTTGCGCCTCCTTCACGAGACTTCGCAAACGAAAAAAAAAAAGAAAAAAAGTCGAAACGGCAATCGCACGCGCGGCCGAGATTTAAATAATAAACGCGCGATTAAACTACAGAGCAGAACAATCAATATCATTTTGTTAACTATTTACAGTGTTTAATGAAACATCGGACTTTTGTCCGGAGCAATAGTGAAACTCGATTTTTATAGGTAAAATAATGAATAAGTAACACAAAGAGTATAATTAATACATAGTAGCTGCCGGATCGTCAAACGAGAATAAGAGAGATGAAATAGTTTATAAAAGTAATAGATGATGAATCGGGATAATTGAAAGAATTGATTTTTTTACCGATCGAGGAGACCGAGTGCCATTAATGTTGCCGTTGCCGATTGATATCCTTGATTTTTTTTTTACTTTACTCGTCAGTAAAATACTGCTCACATTATTTTTTTACAGAGCACGGATTCTCAATTTTTATAATTAAGGATAATGACACAGTTTTTATGATCAATTACTTTGTGAGTGATCACAATAAGTTGATGTACACAGTTTAAAAGGAATAAAAAAAATCATTGATGGCAATATCGGTGACTTACTGTTATAATGTCAGCGTTATGTACTCGACCGCCTTATTAAAAATCAGTTGACGATAGACGATTGTATTTTACACGATTGGAAGCTCATATAGTTAGGGATATACTCCTAGTCAGGATGGCATCGCGATATTAATTGTTGCAGTATTTACATGTTTTTAAAGCAGATTCTTTCTTCTTCTCATTATTTCTTAATATGAATATAGTTCAATAGTTTTTGTTACAGAACGATTGATTGTAAATCGATTATTACACAGTTACCTCACAACGATATGCCTATAATAGTGAAACGTTATTTATATCAAAGACAATAGACAATAGAGATTTATTTAATGTTTATTAACGATGAAGCCAGATTACACGAGAGGCATTTTTTACAGTCGTAACAGTTTGTAGTTTAAATAGGATGAAACCGTGATAACAGAATGAAAAATAGTAAAGGAATACGAATGAAATGATAACGGAACAATAATAATCAGTAGCATAACAATTACAAAGCGCTAAATTGCGCAAATCTGCCAAAAGTATGAAACTTGCTACCTCAAAGCCTTTTTCAGACTAATAATGTAACTTAACAGGGAATACAATTGATAGTCATTCAATAATCTACACATAATCACAATTTCACACTCAAATCCACAACCACATTGATATTCATGTTGCATATTATCAAATGCAAGCCATCGTAAACGCGATCATTAAAATTGCCGACATTTCAGTGCGTAACGAGGGGGAAAAAAGAAAAAAAAGGTTCATTTTTATTTTTCTGTTTTGTTTTCTTTATTTCGCTTCTACTATCGAAGCAATTACTTCAGTCATAAATGAGTTGAACGATCAGCACTCGAGATAGAAAAGTAGATATAAAATATTTATTTACGTTATAAAAGAGTAAATAGTTTGTTAGAAAGAGGATTTTATTTTTGCACTTTTGTACCTATATTAAAACTGTGACTTGGGTGAAACAAATCATACAAAGTAAACTCACTGTCTTTTTGCAGAACGAGATGAATGGCATTATTTTTTTCGGTCGGTTACATTTTCACTCACAGATCACGACGGATAAATATATATAAAAATCGCTACGTTGTTACAATTAAGTCAATCTCTTTCATTTAACTTTTTATAAAAATACGTAAGAAAAAAAGTAAAAAAAAAAAAATTACGAACATAAAGTCAAGTTACAAATAGCACATCCTCCGTAAAGATACCTATATAATATTGTGTGTGTGCGTAAAGGAATAGAAGTGCGAGTGAATGGTGTTGCACTATTTTTACCGGGAGAAAGAGATGGAAATTTAAAATTAAGATTTCGAGTATGTAAACGTACGCGTAAGTTACAAAAAAAATTATATCTATAGGCAAAAATTTCGCTCTAAAGATTGACAAAAAAAAAGATGAAAAATCGTAACTGTAAGTTCAAGCGCTGCGCAAAAGTGCAACATATTTGTAGGTGGATAGAATGATTTTTCGCGAAGCAGGCAGGAGATTGCGTAAGAAAGCAAAAAATAAAAGCTCGGACAAAATTTAGGAGGGCGGGCAGGAGATGGGTTGAGACGACATGAAAAAAAAACCACAAATTTTAGCTAAGGTGTCTAATTAACGAAAAAGATTTTCGGAATTTTTCAACCAATGCCGGTGTACCTAAAAAAAATTAACCGAACCTTGATGTACTTTTCGGCTCGTATATGTAAAAGAAAGCATTCACACGTATAAGCAGACACGATAATGAAAGCACGTGCATACCTTATAGGTGAAAGAACGAGTCGGAGAGAAAAGTGTGCGAGAAGGGCAGGAGACGGCGCGCCAGCACTATTATATATATATTTTGTAAATATATTTTCTTTTCAATTTTTGATTCATGGGATGAATTGAAGCAAAAAAGATTTCTATTTAAACGGTATATAAATATATATATTTTTTCTTTCTCCGGTGACGCGCCGTTAACATCTCCGCTGAGCGGAGACGGGAGCGCGTCGTTGCGTTGGTTTTTTTCTTTTCAGTCTGACTGAAAATTTATTTTTTTCTATTTCTTCGTTTCTAAGTTTATTGAGTTACCACGCGGGGTGAGAGCTTGACTCACCTTGCCTTGTATTTTGTCGTTTATCTTTACTTTATTTTTCTTTTTTATACGTATTTTACGACGTTAAATTATATATGTAGTGCACGCGATAAGATGAAGAACGCGCGAGAGCTTTTTTTCTCTCTCTGGAAATGTGCCGATAATATACTTGTAATCCCGAGCGGAGAATTTTTGCGCTTTCTTATAACGAAAATATTTTTCACTAATTTGTACATAGATACTATACTTAAAGGTAACATTTATTATATAAAAATCACGGAATTTAATGCTTTAATAGGTGTGTTTGGCATTTTTCTATTTAAAAGATAATGGAAAATTCTCATATTGAATTTTTAGCGGATACATTTAAAGAAAGATAAAAAGAAATCTTACAGATCGACACATTTTCTAGATTCGCGCTCATCTACTTGTATACACGTAATTACACATTACAAAAATTTTAAAGGATTACACGTCTTTTTTCGTAATCGTGCACCGCGCGTTTAAAAAGTAAAACATTAATATTCGTAGGGTAACAAACAAATCTGTGTGTCCGTGTTGAAAGTAACTTTCGGCGGAGAAGAGCTGAGCGACAGGGGTGTGAAACTGATAATGCGCGAATGGGTTGAAGAATGCGAGAGGTCGAATTGTAGCTAAGACGAAAAATATATACCTAGATTATTGATATCGAATATTATTACAAGTATCTAAAGTTATAACAATTATCGCATGGAGAAGATGGAGGAGAAAAGAGGCGAATGAGACCGTTGAACGTATGTGTATAGTTATATTGTAAATGTGCATGTGAAATAACAGAATAAAAACCGATTTGGCAGTGCGGCCGGCATAACAGACAAAAATACTTAACTCTCTCACCCTCTTTCGTGCTTTTCTTTTCGAATCAGCGAGCGCGGGTCAAAATTTTTCCAATAAAAGCTAAAGATGAGAAAAAAAATCTAAAAAAAAAAATTTCTTGCGGTGAGAGAGTCGAAAATTCGTACGTTTAGAAAAATAATCGTCCGTTGTCGTAGATATGAAAAAAATTAGAAGCAAAGCTCGCTTTCCGTTGTCTTTCAGTTCTTCTGATTTTTACCGGTCCGGAGAAGCGACGAGCGCGGACGCGAAAAGAAAAGAAACGTTCGTCGGTCAGTACATGTACAAAACCACACACACACACATCCACACAGACACGCAGCACACAAAGACACACTTGCACTTATGTACGTTTTTCATCGCGGAAACGCGTGTATTTGTTGGTTTTCCACTTCTGTTTTTGTTGATTAGTTTAGAGGATAATTAATAATAATAATTAAAGAATAATAAGAATAAAAAACACGTCGAGCGGTTCGAGGGAAAAATCGCGCGACGTTTTATCTGTGCGGAGCCGGATGAGGACGGGCCGATCAAAAAATTAGCAACGAAACTCGAGCTTCTGAAGCTCGAGTCACTTTCGGAACATGCAAAACTTTGTCACGGCCGTTGATTGAATTGCGAAAATGAAAAATTTACGTTCGACTTGGGCCTCGAAATCGTCCGGCTCGGCCGATCGCACACCAAAGCCTGTCCCGGTTTTACGGAGGTGTCGTATAGGCACTGCGTGCATACGCGTGGCAAAAGAGAGTGAACAAAGCGAGAAAGAGAGAGATACACAAGTGCGCGCGTACGTATTGCCGCCTATGTATATATTATCTATATTTATATATAAATATCTATTAATTGAAGAAAAAAAATAATACTAAATGATTGAAAACATGGCTACACGGCATGATTAATTAGGGAAAAGTCGAAGCGGTGGTCGAGAGAAACGCGGAGAGAGTGGAAGTGTATCGAGAGCTTGATAAAAGCGAGCATTGTAATACGCTACTAGGATAATATGTTGCATGTTGTTTATATAATATGTGTTTTGAACGGATTCAAAATCCTCTTAATAGATGTCGTGGTGGTGTGACACATCATGGACGCGCGCGCGCTTCATTAGGCAAAGAGAAAAAAAAATAATAATAACTAAACTTCTTTACTTTAACCAGACCGTATATAATCGCATGATACGGGAAACCTCCTCTTCTTGAAAAAAAGAAAATATAAGCAAGATACGCACTTGCGCGCGACGCACGCTAAAAAAAAACAAAAAGGCACATACGCATTAAAAAAATGAATTTTAGAGGGAAAAAAATTCAATCCACGATGTAGACTAAATTGAGTATTTCAAAATTTCGACGTTTAATCATGAGAACAACGCTCAAACGCTAAAAGCCGACGTACACAAGCGGATCGCTAAGCAAAAATCAATTTAAGCTCGAAATTTCAACGACGGGTCGGAGATTAAAAAAAAGATGATGTTAAACTTATAGAGCGAGTCGTAAAAGTAATTAAAACTTAAATAATCGATGTCATCACTGTGCGAACTTCACGCTCACTCATCACCTAAAATTTTATCACTAACTCACACTCACAGACACACACGCACATTATACAAATACACGCAATTCTTTTTTGATTTTCTTAATCACTGAAGACACAAGTTAGTTAGAGGGAAGGAAAATAAATGGAACAAATGTAGAAGCTGGTGCACTTATTATGTGAATAATAGACGAGCAAAGACTTGAAAATTCTTGTTGCTGCTCTCGTCGACTTATTGCTGCGGCGAGTTTATAGTGATCGATTAATTGGATAATGTATACACCGTAAATATCTTACCGAGCGCAAACTCGCATCGATTCTCATCCTCGCATGTATTTATTGTTTATTCAATCGCAATTAAATAGATAATTATTTTATACCAGTGAGAAAAAGAAAATATTTTTATTGCAGATATACATAAATATTATAAATATATAACAGAATAAATAAGAGATTTAAAGTTCGGGATGAGAATCGGCCCGACCTGCGCTCGGCGCGAATGCAGTACACTTTAAGCGCAGAAATGAAGAAGAATAAAAAAACGTTCACTCATCATTTTCATAAAAGCAGCGCATGTTAACGTAAACTCTTTACGTGGGCATACACGCACGCATAGACGCTACGCATGTACTGTAATAGTGTAATAACATAATGTTTATAATAGCGAATGAAGAAGGCGGATTAAAGAAAAAAAAATAATTCACGATTGTAAGCGGCGCGGGACCTCGACGGGTTCTTGAATGCGGGGGCAAAATGAAAACAAAATATAAGAAAAAACGGCGCCGGCGGTCAGCGGACCGCTGATTCATAGTACAAAGTAACGCTAATGTTTAAGAAGCAACGTAGGGGGATACCAGAAATAAGAAAAAAAAGATCATATTTGCGAGAAAAAGAGATGTTATATTATTATGACTTACCTGTCTACGTACGCGATGTAATTATTATTATTATTATAAAGTGAAAAGAAGAAATCAAAGAGGACGGTCGTTTGCTCGTTTTTCAAGGCCGTCGAGCGGGTTTTTCTTTTCTAATGTACGTCAACTCTTTTTCTCTTGAAGCTTACTTTTTAATTACGTTATTATAACTATTACTATTATTACTATTAATATTATTATTATTATTTTTAATCATTATACTATTGTAGTTATAGTAATTATTATTATTGATCTTACTATTGATATTGTTCTTGTTGTAAACAAGATCGGCTGTTGAGTTTTCTTATTTTTCTTTACAGTTATAAGACGGACGATAAATCGTTCCTTGTTGAATCACTGTATATGTAATATTTTCACTGAGAAAAAGAGACCACGTGCCGATACGACATTGAGTGTTTCGCAAATTAACAAAACCCGTTCGATCGCCAACTATATATATCCGACGAGGACGTAATTATTAATAAGACAGATACAAAATAATAGCGCTGATAGAAACGATACGATATTTCAAACAAGTACAAATATTACCTCGGGTAACGAGAAAAAAAAAATAATAAGAATAATCACGACATACAGGGTGCACTGATGAAGCTTACGACGTCTTTGTAGATAATTAATGTACGTTTTAATTGTACAAGAATAGATAAAGCAACACAGCGGTATTTTGCGAATTATTGAAATACAAAATAGTACGATTAATTATCCTCACGGTGATAAACAGTGATACTCTGTCGATACCACGTTAACGTTTAACTATATAAAAGAAATGCTAAATACAAGAGTCAAGAGTTGAATGGTGAATAATAATAATAATAATCGTTATAGTAATAATTGTATTGACAATGATGATTATTAATGATAATTGATTGAATAAAAACGATTATTACTATCATAAACGCTAATGAAAGCTAGATTCAATAATAATAGTAATAGTAATAATAAATGAAAAAGAGCAAGATGAAATCGAGAGCGCGACGCGAATCGGGCGCGAAGCTTTATCAATTTTGCGCCCGCTCGCGCAAATCCTTCTCTCAGGTATAATTGAAAACCAAGTACAAACTACAAAGTATAATAGTCGATAAGTAAGAAATAGAATGAAGGGACGGAAATGAAATGAATCACAATTTTCTTTTTTTAACAATTAAAATAGAGAAATAAAATAAATGGAACAAGCGATGCAATAGACAAGCGAGTATGGCGGAAAAAGGAAGGTCCGTGTTCAGTAACCGAGATTCTCGACTTCATTTTTTTTTTATGTATGTGTATATATACTCTCACTATTATGGTTATTTAAACGTATATTTCGTATTAAAAATTGACTTTAACAAAATAGCGGCGTGAGCGCGAAAAATCAGGTGCGCGTTTACACCATGAACTCAAAAAACAAAAGAAAACCGATGCAGAATCTCCTGTGACGCGCGAGTGCGGCTACTCATTAGTTTTTCAAATTTTCCGAGTAAACTAGCTCGCCGGTAAATACAAGAGCGCGCACTCGCTGTCACATTTTCCTATGACAAAATCCTTTGCACTTTGATACTTTTGTAAAACACATATCGACTATTCGTTTTGAAATCCAGTACCTTTCGTTTACGTATAGTTTCGTTGTCTGTGCTATAATTATTTTTTCTTAAGCATCGATTTATTGTCTCGGAAGAGTGGACTTACATGGGCATTGCCAACACGACGCACTGTTAAAGTAATAAGTATACGAAACCGCTCTACCTCAACAATAATGCATTCTCACGCGTAAAAACGGTTCCCGCTGTTTTATTATCGTGGAATACTTTTGCGATTCATGTTAATTTTAGATTTGATTTTGTAAGCGCATCTTAGAATCCGTAAAGTAGATTAAACGCTTCAAGTATTATGATTTTTTAGTTCCCTTTTATACTGCAATTCGCGATTTTAGCGCGAAACGTGTTAGTACGTTTAGTTCGTTACGTTAAGTTTTTTCCTTAGTTATCTCTCTCATCCGTCGTCGTCAACTTTCCGATTCCTTGAGAAGAACACATCGCGACAGTTCCCTTTTCCTTCATGTTCCCTTCAGTCATCAGCTAGTAACGTGTACATAGAACCGGTTATATATATTTATTTAATATTTATGTTTTCTACATGCGCTGGACGCGAACCATTAATACATAATCTCCGTGAATATTGTGAATTATCCCCTCACGAATTTCCCTCTCCCCCCCTCGATCCCTCCTAAGATGCTTCGGTATACGAATGAGTTATATCGAGAGCGATTATATAGATGAAAAGAAAGAAATATTATCACACGAGAACGCGAGCGCGCGCCATGCGAGAAATATATTATATAATATATATATTATATTATTATTAAAATACGTAGGCATTAAGGAGAAACAAAAATGCTTGTTTAGCTTGTAAGGGCGCCCCCACGGAATCCCGTCGACCCGCAAAGCGACGATCGAGAGTGAAAAAAAAAGATTTAAGAAAAAAAATAACTTCAAAGTAGTAAAGAGAAATCTTCAGATTTTTTCGAGAAATATGGAAAAAATGAATTCGCTGAAAAATTTTAATGGTAATGAAAAAAGTAAATAAATAATTAAAAAATTATAATGAGTTGTGAAGCGAGCTGTAAGTGGGAACGTATACTCAATGTAAAATGACATAGAACAGGAAGTAAAATTGTAGATTTTACGCGGCTAGAGAAAGGAAGATGAGAGGTGAAGTTTAAGTGAAAAAAAAAGTAAACGTAATTAATAATGTAAAAGAAAAAAGGTAAAAAGTAATGTCTTTTTCGACGATCACTTGCTTTCGAAAGTTTGAACGATTTTCACGTCTAGCTTGTCTGTTCTTTTTCCTTTTTCGGACGGTCCCTTTTCTCAACGGAATACTGTATTAATCGACCTGCACACGTAATTGTATGTTGAGTATCATTCCTATAATAGACCGACGTTGTACGATGTTGCGTTGCTTCTGCGATGGCGCGCTTTGCGAATATTATGTTTGTCCAATGAATGGCAATCTCGACGTTCCTGCAAATTAATTAATTGTAATGTTGGAACGTTGTTCGCGTAACGCGCGATCGCAGATGCAACTTCTTTGTTGTTTCCTCTCTCGATGACGAGAATACGAGTGAAGATAATAAGATGTGAGAGTAATATCTCGTTATAATAGATGAATAGCCTAGTTTAAATGGTTTTCAAATGGAATATATTTTCTTTTCAAGAGCAGTTGATCTTTAATTTAATAATCCTTGTCAGTCTTGTTGAACAGTTTTCACTTTTGTTTTCTCCAGAGAGGTGTAATCTACATTTTTTGGCTTATTGAGAGAGGAAATTGTCGAGAATAAAAATAAGGAAAAATCTAATGGCGTAGCGAAAAAAAGTAATGGTTACCAATTAATTTCATCAGAAATGTAATGTATTCGTACTTTCCAAAAGGTGACAAAACGTTTATGTTAAAGATGATCGAGACGAGATCGCGTCTGCGCGCGACGGCGAGGACGGTTAATCGAGTTAGTTGATGATAAAGTTGAAAGAAAAGGGAGACTCCAGGCCGTCGCGCGCAAGTCGCGCTCCTTGCGATGCTAGGTAAATTTGTATTTTGAAAATACAGATGAACGGAGACCGCCTCTTTTTACATTAATTATAATTTACGTTATTTATATGCAGGAGAAGATGTGGTCGGGAGATAGAGACGAGTGAGAGTATGAAAAGAGAGAGCGAGAAATGAAGGATGTTAAGAGCGTGCGATGTAAAAGTATGCAAGTTGATGAAAAAAA
>JAPYZB010001249.1:0-19360 GCA_030522745.1 Eupelmus kiefferi | reverse complement strand
CCACCCCCTCAGTCACCAATTCCTCAAGCATTCGACGCAATATCCCTCCACATCCGTCAACACGCAACATCCAAGTCATGCATGAAGCACAAAGAAAAACAACCTGCCTCTAAACAAACATACCCGCGCCCGCTCACCATGAAAGTCATCCCTTTAGCCAAAGCTAATTACCGCGCGTAATTTTTCATCAGCCTGAACATCGGGCCGCGCGCGCGCGCCGGCCGATCGTCGATCACGTCACGCTAGATCGGCCAGCTTCGAGGCAAGAACCACGCGGCCAATTTCCTGAGAGTGAGCGAGCCGAAAAGCGGACGTGTGCCACGAGTTTCGGTATTTTGGGGATAGCGGCCTGGGCCCAAACGTGAAACGAGGGTGTAATTTTCGTTTGATGAAGTGAATTTGTTTTTTAATTGCTTTGTCATGCAGAACTAGGCGGAATTGTTTTTTTTTGTTCGTATGTGGATTAACCGCCTTCTGCGGCGCGGAATAAATAATGGCAGTGGTAAAATATATTTGGGTTGCGTATTTTAACGTTCGTTAATATATTACGATGTTTACGTGCAGTTTTAATATTTATGTACAGTCGAGGACGGGATATTTTAATTTATAGAAATTCAAATTTACTCGTTGTATTTATTTGTCATTTATTCAGGTGTTTATGTATATTTAAACCAAAATTAAGGCAGTTATATTGAGAATTATTTTGAAGACATAAATCGCGGCTACAGTATATAGCCTCATAAATAATATAAAAGCAGTCGCACAATCACAAATAATAATATTAATGCTCACGAAAATACTTCCGAAGTGTCAAATTAATGAGCCGCATAAAATTTATACAGCAATAATTTCTGCTTTAATTTTTAAATAATCCATTTTCTCTTTTTTTACATCACCAATTGAAGCCAATACCAGCTTATTCGCAAAATTCCAAATTCAATACAAACATTCTCTCCAGAAGCTTGCACACGTATTCCGTTATACTTTTTGGCACCGTTATATCTCAGCCTCGCAAGTCTCGTTTACCACCTACATCCCACGCATTACTCAATTTAAAAAACAAATAGAGTGAGAAAGAGGGAAAAAGAGCACAGATATCCGCGCTCGATACCCGGTTCAATTTTCGACCCTGCGCTTTTTTTGCTGATTGTACGCGCGCTCCAATTTTGACGAGGCCCGTTCGCTCCGACCTCATGCAGTTGCGGTCTGCTTGTTCATCGCTCGCGGTTGCTCAATGCGGCTCAGCGAAAATTCGAAAAGAGAAACGCGAATCGCATGCCTAGAGCGATTCGGATAAATGCAGTGTTTGCAAGAGGACCCGGTAGTTTTGGGAATGGAGGGTTTTTAGCGGTTGAATTTGTTGGGGGATTTTAGGATTTTATTTATGTTTTTGGGATTCCTGAATGATAAAGAATGTTTTTAAGTTTAAAAAAATTCTATATAATTTTATAACATTTAAGTAAAAAGATGTAAGGTATGTAAATGTAAGCATATAATTGATAAAAGATTATTTAAAGTTCTATTAAATGAATTTTGTACTTAATCTATAATGTAAGGTCAAAAATGTAATTACGAAATTGAAGATTTACAAAAAATTAGAAAGATCTTCAATTTACATTTTTATTTTTGATTTATTGTTAATAATTACTTTAAAATGAATCAATAATCCTCATACAAATCGGCGATGAGCCATTTAAGCATAATCATAAAGGTAGTTATTGCCAGGAAATGTACGAGCTTGGATCGGTCAACTGCAAGATTTGCGGTGACATAATCTAAATTTTACCGAAAATTTTCAAGTAACAATTTTACAAATAATAAAAATGTTAGAATTTTTAATAATCATTAGAGATTGAATCTCAGAGCGGAGAGAATCTGTTGTATAATTCTACAATAAACTCACATATGTAACAGAATATAATGATTATACTAAAGATAATAATAAAGATATTTATTCGGTCACAAACTTTGGATTTCTGTAGAATTACGTATTGATATAAAAAAATATTACCCTTCCCGATAATGAAACATGTACTTCCATCTTTATGCCATGTTAATGGCACAATTTGTAAAGCTGAAAAATACTAAGACTACAATGAAGTATAGTAGTTTGTAAATGAAGTATACTCCATTTTTACACACTGCATCAAAAATGAACCATAACTTTAACGTTATCATTAATACAAGTAACCTCAAACGTAATGTTTGGTAGAATATAGAAAAATTACTACAAATTGTTACAAATAATCGAGCTTCAAAAAAACGTATAATTTTTTACTGATTCTGTTGCTCACATAGTAAAGATTACGAGGAGTTTATGAGAGAAAGACAATGATGATCGCGAATATGGTACCTGGACTGCAGCAAACAAAATTCGCAGACTTTTTTTCATCTAAGAAAAAATGCACTTTCTTGCATACTTAAAAATTGCAAAATTATAAATTAATTCTCAGAGAGATGTTCAGAAGGTGTATAAGGTAATCTTCAGATCAGCGAGACATCATCTAGGAAAAAGTGCACTTGAATTCGCTGAGTGAAATTTCACTCGATGTTCCTTTTTGTTTGAGTAACTTCTTTTATTCTAATAATTTTAGATTGTATAGTTTATGTTTGTTCAATTTTTAGAAAACATATGAGGATATGCATACGCGATCTTGCATACTTTATGCATACTTGACACTTAATTTTTTACATGGGAGCTAGAGAGGATAACTTAAAAGTCGTTTTAGTTGCATTTCTCAGTATTTGGTGGAAAAGTAATGAAGTTTTTCTTCTCATAAAAAGCGAATCACTTTTCAATTATATTTGTGCGTGTGAAATAAAAGAAAATTGAAACTTAATAAAAACAAGTTGACATTTTTAATTTAAAACAATTTGTCCATTAAATAAAGAAGCGGGACTAAAATCGTATTGATACACCCACCATAAATTATGATTGTGGTATTATAATGAAATTCAAAATATTTGAATTATTATACTCGCTAAACTGTATCATATGAAGAATAAATCAACAGTCTGATCAACGCCAATGAAATATATAAAAAAATATTGGCTTGTATCTGTGAAAATCACTGCTAGTATATTATACATTTACAGGACGCGATTTTATCAAAAAACAAAGCTACTTCAAATATTAAATCAATTAGATAATTTTATGATAATGTATACTTCTTTTTTATTAATATTTTAAGTTTATAGACATTTCCTGATTTTTATATTTGTATAATATTATCATCTACTTTATATTGCTACGTGAAAGTAATAAAAAAAGTTCCATTCAAAATTATTTTTGTAAAGTTTTGAAAAATTATCTTTTTCTTTTGTGATAAAATTTAACAATTCTTTTTATCTTATTTTTATATCTTCTAACAAGATTTTGCATAAAACAATCCAGTTTGCATTAATGATATCCTATTACGTATATTTTTTATAAGATTTTATTAAACGGAAAGTTTGACAGTTTCGAAATTTTGGAGAATTTATAAATTCAAACAGAAGATTACTCATAACAATTGTTTAAAATAAAACAATAACAAGCGCAGAAAAGAAAAAAAAATTTTAATAACAAATACATTATATCGGTGGTTCTGAATTTTAAGTCAGTCCAACTACCTCAACTCAAGGCTTACAAAAATGTATTTGATCATTTAAAATTTGAAAGTTTTTTATATAGAATTTATAATTATAAAATTTTAAAACTTTAAAAAAAATTCAAAATTTTATTTTTGTTAAAATTTAAAAGTTAATTTATATATTTTACAAATATTTTTTTAAGAAAAAGAAATTCAAATTTTGCAGAAAGTGCGTTAATTACATCTTTATGCTCAACTTATTTAGAATAGTACACGCAAAAGTATTAAACTAAAAATATCTAACATTTCGTTTATAAATAAACAAAATTTGTTAAATTACCTTAGCAATCAATAATTCTGTTTTTCCATTTATTAACAAAAACAGAAATTTTTTAACAAATAAAAAAAATATGAAATTCACTTTGAATTGAACTTTAATGATAATTTTATCGCAAAATATTTGAAAATACTAATATATTTATTAAATATCAACCAATTTTTAATTATATATTAAATAACATAATTAAACATTTCATTTTTGGTCTAATAAAAACTTATTAACGTAATTGTTATATTTAAAAAAACATTTTTAGAATTTTTCTATTTTTTCCACAAGGATTTCCATTTATTTTTCTCAATATAAATATTTTCTATTTTTATTTAATAAATAAGCAAATCAATCAGGAACCATATTTCAATCACTACAGCATTAATGAACAAACTTTTTTCATACCGATTAAATCGTCCGCTACGTTTTTATCGTGCCCTCAATTACTATTTATAAGCTAGAGAGCTTTTCTCACAATAGCAAAAAAGACAAGGACGATTCCTTAGGGCGATAAAACTAGCCTCTGTCCCTACCATTCGTTCTCGCGCAGAAAAAAAAAATGGGCTCAGCCGGGATTTGAACCCGGGACCTCTCGCACCCAAAGCGAGAATCATACCCCTAGACCACTGAGCCATTCACAAGAATTATCGGTCAGATCGCGGAGTGACTCCGGCATATAATTAGGTAATCTGTGTGAACGCCGGCGGCAATCGACGATTAAGTGACTTTTCCGTATAGACCTGTCCCTTTGATTAGCTACCTTTGGGCGAGCCTGACAGTTAGAATTTATTGATATTTATTGTTATTTTATACTGAATTAGAAATCAGTACAAATTATTATTAAAATAATTATTAATAACAAAATGTTGAATTATAACAAAATGTAATATTTAACTTTAAAATGCATTAAGTAAATAAATAGGTTTATGCATCATGTGAATATATAGATTATTGCAAGGATTCTCGATTAATGTAAAAAAGATATTAAATGCATTGGAAATATTTTATGTAATAAAGTACCAGATTTTTGATAACCCTATGAAAAAATCTGTCAATATCGCACATGAAACTTTATCAATTTTAAAACAATTCTTTAAAGTGACATTAAAAAAGGAGCATTCACGCATCGAGAGCAAGAACATTCTTTTACGTCTTCCACTAGACTTGCACAGCAGAGAGAAAAGAGAGCAAAGGGAAAAGATTGTGTATAGCCGATAAAGCGAGAAAAAATTAACGGAAAAGGCAAGTTTCTTTTCGATCTAGCACCCGAGGCGTTACTCCTTCAACGGCGCGCTAAGCCGTGTCGAATTTTTTACTTTCTCTTTCATCTGCTCGACACCGTCGTGTATGTCGGCGCGCTTCGGTTGGAGGAACTTTTTCGATATTGGATAGAAAGGTAAGCAACCGTGGAACTCGTCGATTTACGAGAGAAGCTGGCGAACGTCGAGAAAGAGAAATTGGACAACATGCTGCTTTGACGATAAAATTGAAAAATTTTACTGCAAGATTAGGTACATGAAAAAATGATTTAGTTATTCTAGTAAAGGGTTATAGCTAAACAATAGGAAAAGAAAATCGCAAGGCCACAAGGATTTGTACTTGAACTTTCTAATGAAAATTACTTTCTACTCTAAAAGTCAACTTTATTTGCTAGAAATTCAAAAATCAAACCTTAAGTTCATTACTAGACTATGTATTATTAAGCTAATAATAGTTAATAGTCTTTGTATTTATTAATATTATAAACAAATTTCGAAAGTTCATTTCGATATAATTCAATAAATTTTTGGCTACCTATATTAAAACTGATAATATTTGTAAAAATTTTCGTAATTTATACAAAAAAATTTAACATTTGTATCTATCTGTAAATATATTATATTTATGTGTATTTAAATTGGAAAATATTTTTGTGATAATGTGAAAAATATTAGAAAATTTTTATGTGTAAATATAAGAAGTTATAAACTGAAAAATGATATTTACCTTTATCATCGATATTATTATATTATATATTATAATAACATTATTATTATTATATTATAATAATATCGATATGAATAAAATTAACGAATTTAATTCACAATAACTATAAAAAATGAATTATAAATTATAAAATTATAAACTAAAGTTCAAAATTATAAGATAATTGATATTATAATTAATTAATTATATGATAATTTTATAAGATATAAAATCATTACTTATTTATTACAATGTAACGTAATCAAATCTTTAACATGTAAAAATTTCATTATGTTATCTTTGGCTGCTTCTCTTATAAAATTATTTTTAATAACGAAACTATCAAAAATTAAAATCATTTTCAGTTAAAAAAAGTTTACATTGAGCACACAGGTAATGAAATAATTTACACTTGAGTATTTTCTGAGCTTAATTGATAATATAAATTTAGTATGAGATAAAATTTGTATCAAGTTATTTACGTTTAATTACTTTTCACTCTGAATTAAATCCAATAAACATACGAGACAAAAAGTCTATCACATCTTAATCAAGTTATTTTTAAAAATATTCAATCAGTTTAATTGCCTTTTAGTCTGAATGAAATCCAATAAATACATTTACATAAGAAAACCGGTTTAAAAAAAGTCAACCACATCATTAAATCATCTCACAATGCACTCAAAACATTCATAAATATACAAATCAATAAACAACCCTTAAACCAAAAATTTCGTCTAGCGAATACATAATTTCATCCACGCAGAAAGTATTCGTCGCTCTCTGAATCTTGGGAAGAGGCCGCGTGTACGGAAAATTTGTCGCCCGTATAATGACACCACATCTCTCGGAGACGGCGGCAACGTTGTTACAGAACTCGGTGGTATAGGGCCGAGCGCGTGATTTGCATACAGCACTCGCTGCGGCTTCTTCGAATTTCAAATTCATCTCGCGAAAGCTCTCTCTTCTTTCCGAGCCTTTTACGGCCGCGAGTGGCTGTCCTTTGATTTCCGCTGGCAGAAATTCAGCCAGGAACCGCAATACCGGATTCGGGTTTGCTCGTAAAGAGCGTTTACGGTTTTTGGTGACCAGGTAATATTGTTAAGAACGTCCTATATTTTTGTTTCGTTTATTAGTTGTAGTTATTTTTAATTATTATTATTTCGAATATTTATGAGCAGAGGTCATTCAAATAAGAATTTTTTGTATATGAGAAAAGTAAATCATACTTTACAAAAGTAAGAATATATAATTATGTTTTTAAGTAGTTACACTCCGAATACATTGAGACAGTGCCTTACTAGACGTAAACTGTATCTACTTGCGAATTTTTTTTTTAATTATGTGCTTAGACTTTAATCATTTTTAATAGTATGTCCATCTAAAAAGATATTGATAAGATTATTGGTCTTATGTGTATCGTATTTAATTAGATAAAATTATTTACAAATTTAATAATATTTATTGAATGATATGTAAAAATATTATATTAATTTTTTACACGTACTCCTATTGATAAGGATAAGGAGATTTTTTCGAATATGTGAATTCTAAGTCAAGTTTTTTGTTTAAAATTTTTGTTATATTACATAATAAAATTGAAATAACTAACAATCAAGATAGATAACTTGTTACAAACTTTTACATCTGACAGTTTATGCGGCGTTTCGATTTGTAATACATATCTGAAAAATTTTAATTATGGCTATACCTTCAAATTTGTTACTTTGCCCTTTAAAGGATAGATCCGTAAAAATAACTTTTCCGAAATTGCAGTCTATAATTAACCTTAAAAAACCATTAAACCTTGGGTTCTAAAAATTGCAATAAACTTGTAAAAATTATTTTAATATCAAACGTTTATATCTAATTATATATAGATATTTTATTACAAAAATGAAATATTTTTTATACTATAATATGTCAGATTTTATTACTGTTATATTAGCAAAATTTTTATTAAAAAGAAAAAAAATGGGCTCAGCCGGGATTTGAACCCGGGACCTCTCGCACCCAAAGCGAGAATCATACCCCTAGACCACTGAGCCATATATGATATATAATCTTTATTCAGAGATTGTATAAAAAATTGATAAGATACTATAACTATGAATGTGAAAAAATTGAGTATAGTAATAGTAACGAAATTTATTTTAATTAAATAAGTTTAATATATTCAATTTAGATTAATTCATATGCACATTCGAAATTAATCCACATAAGTAAAAATGATAAGTTACCGGGAAGCAATCTACCTTATCGGCAAAAATAATCTAAAATTAATAACATGGTAAATGCTATTTGACAATCATTATTGATAACCAAATAGAAAAATCTGTTATCTCACTTAAAGGGGCAACCTTGAAATTTTTATAAGGGTGTAGCAACCCTTAACCTATAATTTATGGAGACAATTTTTGCAATTACAATATTTATCTCAATTAAAGTTCAAAAAAAGTTCTTTTAAAGATTATAAACAATATTCATAAATTATTTTATAATTAAGCTCATTTATTTCAAATATATCATAATTATAATGAAAAACTTATGATGCGGTAGAAGACATTAAGTATATTCACCGGAATGGGTATTTTTTCCATTTTATACCTGAAATTACAATGCCTTTTACGTGATAGCAAACGCAATGCTTTTTTCTGTATAACTATTAAATATAATTAAGATGCGTAACACAATTTATAATTATACTTCTAACACTTTTGATAAAATTTATAAAATGGTCATTTAAGATACAGTGCCTAATAGAAATATCGTTTTGGATTGTTTGAATTCAATTTTTTTTAAGGTTATATGAGTTAAATTTTTCTACCAGATTAGGTTCGATGATATTTCATGAGTTTAACAATCTAACTTAATTTAATAAAAATTCAGTTTATCCAAAGTCAAAATAAATTTTATTAAAAAAAAATTCTAAACCATATTTCCGTCAGAAGCATACATATTGGGAAAAATATTCGTTCCTGCAAGTATAAAAATATCCTACATCCTTTTGACCTTTTTTAATTCAATATCTAGGTTCCTGTCATTCTTTGATGAAACTGTCAATATCGCGAATGCTTATTACAGCTAGGAAAAACTTTTCACTATACATGCGTGAAGCTTCGATTATAGTCACTTTTTTTTTCTCTTTAAGTCATTCAATTTGATCTAGAATCTTTAAAACCTATATTAATTAAATTTCACATTCTTTATTCTAAGTTCTACCTAATAATATTTACCTTTACCTCATAATATTTTGTTTTTTTTTATCTTTATATTTCTTATGCTAAATTTAAACATTTGTTTGAACACTTTATACCTATGAGTTGAGAGTAAACAAGTACTAAACTTTATAAATGTTTTGTAGTAAATTGACTCAAACTAATTTTTATTGTCAAATAATGAATCTTTTATTGTCAATAATGATTTCAAACTTCTTGGGATATTCAAAATTTAAATCAACTCAAGATATGTAACTAATAAACCTAAAAAGTCTCAGTACGTAAGTATTGAAAAGATGAAATATAAAGATCGAAATAATATTAAAAAATAGTTTCGTATGTATAAATTAATTAACTGAAATCAGTTACATTTAATAGAAATCTTTATAAGATCAAACATGAATTTTTTAATAACGTAATTTTAACAAAAATAAAATATCGTGTTTCAATGAAATCTTTAACAAAAATTTTGTGAGATTTGACAAGTAATCAAATAAATTAAATTTGAATATAAATCTAATATCTTGAAATGTTATACAAATGTTGATGATCAACCTTGCATGTTAATTAAATTTAATAATTCGACATTTTTTAAATGAATTCAAATATAAAATTTCGATGAGCGTATGAAGAAACGTTTCGATTTGGTATTTGTAATTATATACTCAATTTTTAATATATTTTCTTAATGAATATTCAATAAATTTTTTTATATTAATTCATTATAATAGATTAAGCATATTAAATAATTATTGTCTATCCAGACTTGCCATGCAAAAAAATGAACATGGGGCTCAGCCGGGATTTGAACCCGGGACCTCTCGCACCCGAAGCGAGAATCATACCCCTAGACCACTGAGCCGCTTATTTTTATGCATGTTAATGTCAGAATCCTTGCATATCCTTATCAGATATGCAATGTGATCCTTCCTTTATAATATGACTTTAACTCACACCCTAATTCCAACCTACAATAAAATAAGACAAAATTTTCTGATCATGATCAACCAAACGAAAATAAATCCTTGTTTTTAATAAAAAATGTATCGAAACAAAAGAACTTTTACATCCTAATTTAGATTTAAAAATAATAAGAATGATTTAATCACTTCATGATCTCATTAATGTAAATATTTATAGAATAAAAATAATTTTAAAAACTTTTACCCTTTACATTAGTATTTGCCTGTAATCTTGCATTTCGAAGCCTTTTCCCATAAAGAATAAATCTAACCTTATTTTCATTACAATTTTGATACTTAAATATACTAATTATATTATATTAAGTGTAAATATTGTTTAAATAAAAAATCAAACCTGCACTCGCTTGGCTGTAGAGTAGTTTGAGAGCCTGATCTCAAAACCTAATGAGAACATAACCACTGATAATTATCATGATTATTTGAGTATAATCTCCAAAATATAAATATAAATAAATTTAAAATTGGATTTATTGTAAACTTATAACTACAATAAATGTTAACTAAAAGTTTTACACACTTACTGACATTTTATAGTTAACAAATGAGTCATTATTTACACGATTTTACTATTGCTAGAAAGCCAGAAAAAAAACAGTGCCGACTGCAAATCCCGATTTGTTAAAGTATTTCCATATTTATTTTATTCAGTATTTCATCATATAAAATTAGAAGAGAACTATAGAATACCTGAATCAGGCGAGATCCTTGCTGCTGACACGGCTTCTATCTGTACGAAAGCCTGATAAGATAACCTCATCCTGCTGACCATCCTTTTTACTCAAGGTAAGGTTAACTTATGAAAAAATTTGATTTGAAATTATCAATACTATTTGAGATGTTAGCTATAGCTGCATTGTTTACATTTAAAACAATCACCTCCAGAAGTCGCAACAACATCTTTTATTCATTAAATCGTGACAATATTTTGGTTTTCTTCAAGTACTTTCAAGATTATTTATTAACGTACCATCTTTCACTAAACTCACTTTATAATTGTTCAAAATAAATATAAATTCTTTAGTAATTATTACGTACTTACCTCGAGGGGGTCCTATAATATGACGTTGGCATAAAATGGTTAAAACGTCTTTATAATTGAAATTAAAACAACAGTTATGATGGTTCAAAATTAAATCAATTTTTTGCCTAGCGAAGCGAAAATACTATCTTCTTTCCTAGTGCTAAAGAATTTTGTATTTTTGCCATCATTGACAAAAAATTAACAAACGCGCTACGGGAGGTAAGTAATATGGCGACCCCATAGTACATATTTGCCACCTGCGCATTCATCCCGAGTGGAAATTCACGTGCTATATTGGATTCGTCAATTCTTTATCTCTTTAAGTGCGTAATTTACCATTACAAAATTATTATATTTCTAAACAACAGGTAAATATAAACATTTAAATATTATGAAGATACAGTAATGCGATTTGATTATTCATATTAAAAAAAATAAAAAAAATGGGCTCAGCCGGGATTTGAACCCGGGACCTCTCGCACCCAAAGCGAGAATCATACCCCTAGACCACTGAGCCGTACATGATAATTATGTTCACAATTCAGGAAAATCTTTTTTACTAAATGTTTAAAAATCCAAGTAATATATTACATAGAAAAAATTATGCTTTGATCACTATTTATCCAAAACTATTATGTGCCCTATATTTAAATGTTTATGACATTTATAATTAAATAAAGAAATTTATGTAGTTTGAGATTTGATTATTTTCAGTATTTACAATCTTCTAAATTTAGTTAGAAATTATTTATTTTAGTTTCTATTTGAGTAACAAAAAAATAATTCGTTAGGTTTCAAACGATCCAAATAAATATTTCAAAACTTTAATATTTTTGAAATATTAATTCGAATGTTGACCTCCGTATTTGGTTCTACTTTTTATTTTATTGTTTCAGCTAATATATTTTTAATTTAAGGTATAGGCTAATTTTTTTTAAAGCAAACATAATAAAAAAATTAGCTTAATAGAATATGCACGGTTACGACTCCTTTTGGTATAAAGCTTGAATTACTTTATACGGTTTCTTTATGGTGATTATATGACGATATATTATAATTTTTTGAATAATACAATAATATAAGAAATATTCTAAGGTTTTCCAGAATAAAACATATGGCATGTGAAAATAATACCTAATGGTTCTCAACTGCAATAAAAATCGTAAAAGTATGTTGGACTATATGAATAACTGCAACGTTCTTTGGAATATTTTTGTGCATATCAGCAAATTTCAAAACTCTTTCGACATAAATTTTCATGACTGCAAACAAAAGGTATTCTCGTTTGTTTTAGAAAAATGATAACGTGATTCAAAAGAGTATTTAGCATGTTAAGTCATATTAAATAAAAAACATATTGTGCAATTGAAATATTATAAATATTTTGAAAAATCAATTAAATTATTATTATTTTTAATGAAAACATTATTAAAACTTTACAGTAATTTAGATACTCGTTGAATACTTGAACATACTTTTAGATTTTTTGTTCTTCTTTACATCATAACGGCTTTGTTTTGAAAATAATGCAGTAAAGTTTAAGGTTTTCTCAAAGGTTGACAATCCTTCATTATCCAGAACATGCATGTGCCAAAAATTTATTATAATTATTATAATACATACAGTTTAATTTTTGAAGGCTTGTAACTTCTATAAAAAATCTTTATTACAAAGTTTTTAATACCTAGGGTATAAGAAAAAATAATAGTTAATCATTTATAATGAACTAAATATGAAATGAGAAAGTTTATGAATAGTTGTATATTGTAGCAAATTCATTAAGCCTTTGTGATCAGATAATTCCACGATTTTCTGAATAAAAAACATTAAAAATTATATACGGCTCAGTGGTCTAGGGGTATGATTCTCGCTTTGGGTGCGAGAGGTCCCGGGTTCAAATCCCGGCTGAGCCCATTTTTTTTCTTTTTTATTAATTGAAACTTATTGAGATATTACTTGTAATTAGGATAACATAAAATGAAGACAATTGATCACCTCAGATTCCTAATAGTTTATGAAAGTAATAAAGGTCTTCATTCTTTTAATCATGATTTTAGAAATGATTCTATTACTATTTATTTATAATGATTATCAAATATTTGCTTCATTTATAAATCTATATTTTCATATTACCAAAATAATATGACTTATTTACAACAAATGTAGATTTTTAAGTAAAATAGTCTTTTGAAATTGTAACTACAATTTTTGATAACTATATTTTAAAATTACAATATATGATTAGAAGTTTGCAATGAGAGATAGTTTTATTCAATAATTAAAATGTTTCAAATAGTTTATAAGCGTTTTCCCAATTAGTAAAATTAAATAAACGCTATCTAATTAAAAATTATTGAAATGTTTTTAAAAACATTTTTCGGATTTTCAGCCTGTTACCGTCTTATAAAATAATATAATTTTTCTAAAAAAATTTTCTGAGTAATTGTTTATAATATTAAAAATAATTAATTATTATTTTTACAAAGAGAAATTTTTGTTTTGTGAAAAATTACTAAACTTTTTGTAAAAATGATCAAAAAATTTTATAAGTTGGACCGAAAAATAGACTGAAGAAATCTAAAAAATTATTGTACTTTTTAGGAATTTTTAAAAAAATTAGAGTAATTTTTTGAATTTTTAGTCTGTTACCGCTTTATAAAAAGTTTAGTAATTTTTCCAAAAAAATTGCTCTGTGTATAAATGAAGATAAATTTATTCTGATCAAACATAATTAAAAAAAATTTAATTAAATTATTTGTAGCTAAAAATAATAAAAGTTTTACATGAGTGTGGATATTTACTATCTTGTTAACAAATAGGGATTGAAATTCTATAAATAAAAAAATGGGTTCAGCCGGGATTTGAACCCGGGACCTCTCGCACCCTAAGCGAGAATCATACCCCTAGACCACTGAACCTGTTGAGAATTAAAGTTTTATAACATCAACTTATGGACGGTCAGCATGGTAAGTAAATGGAACACCTTTCACTTCTGAAAATTTACATATATATCCGACTGAACTCTCAAAGTCATACATACCAAGCATTTACTTTCACCGTCTGCTCAGTAGTTACTACATAAACATTTCTTTTTATAATTTACACATGATTAATAAAATTATTTACTAAATTAGAGTAATTTTACTGCATGTTATTAAAAGCAATTTAAAAATATAACAATAAATTTTGGTATTTTTTCAATATTATAAAAGCTTAGGTTAATACAAATTATTATAATATAATACTATATAATATAATATAATATAATATAATATAATATAATATAATATAATATAATATAATATAATATAATATAATATAATATAATATAATATAATATAAAATAATATAATATAATATAATATAATATAATATAATATAATATAATATAATATAATATAATATAATATAATATAATATAATATGAAAAAACATTAACAATCCGCAATTACCTTAAATTATTGATTCTATTTTTAGAAATCTTCTATCGTTAGGAATTTCCAGATACTACACTCTTGATTGTGTAATAGTTTTGTGAATATTACTAACAAGAGAAAAAAGAGTTTTTTAATCCCAAAAACATAAATTTGTAATTGAAGTTAATAATGGTATTAAAATGGATCATTATATTACTTATTACAAATTTCATTTTATGCTGATTTCTAATTTTTATATTCATATCTATATTAATTAACTATATTATTTATAATATTTACAAAAATTAAATTTTATTATTTAATTTCCTTAATGTGTATGTATTTAATAATAGCGTACGATATTGTATAAAATTTTATCATGAAATTCAAACAACGAGTTTGGCTTTCTAGTTGAGAAAGCTTTATTAAAATAAAAAAAACTTTTCGAAAAAGTTCGTTTACAGATAGGTTTTAAAATCGAAATACATTTTTTTTTAAAACATCTTTTATGCACGCATGTGTGTGTATACAGTTCCATAGTGTATTTCAATTATTCATAGTATATACTAACAAAGTTAGTATTTTTGTTAATGAACCAAGTCGCTCGAATAAAATTATGATTTGTTGTTGCATTTTTATTTCTGATTATAGGGTACAACCTTTTTTATTTCGTATATACTATTACTGATTATTACATTGGACTTTAATTTATCAGCAAACATTCAAGAAAGGATATTATAAATTTTATTTAGATAATAGTACATTTCGATACTAGTGCGAGAAAGTGATTACAGGCTCGTGTGGACGTTTGCGCCAGAGCGAAGCGAGTTGCTCGAGTTGTTGCTCAAGCGTGCGCGAAATCAAGCTTTGCTTTGTGCACACAGTATCAAAAAATAATTAAAATATATCGAGTATATTATTTAATTAAATTTTTTATTATACACTTAAACAAACCATTGTGTATCACATATATAAAAATATGTAATGCAACAATAATATTTAAAATTCGCGGTACTATATATTATTTGAATATATTTAAACTACACTTATTATACAAACTTGGCAACCGTTCCTACTGGAATTCACGATAAACTTAGTAAGGTATTTGTTTAAAAATAAAATCGAATTCTATTAATTTCGTCATATAGAATATCGAAAAGTAATCGAAGCATATTTTTTCTGTTTTAAATTTAATGCTGACAAACGATATACCCATTTGAAAAAATGCGATGACGTCAAAAGTATCTACTATATAAATATACTATACCGTTGTAACGTCATAAGTGTCAAATTTTAACTTGATGTATTTTTGTTAATAAGTGGTAAATATGAAAGAGAAAAATATGCGTCAATTATTTTTCAATATTACATTTAGTATATGGAATTTTTAATGCAAATATCCAATAGGTCATCGCAATAAATATGTCAATGCCAATTTTAAATTATTTTAATCAAAATCTAAATAAAAAAACATAACTTGTTACTTATTTGTAGAGCTTATTAATCTAAATTATAATTATAAAAAGAAATATATTTATAGCGATATTACTTCTAAAGTAACTTATATTTCAAATTTTTGTTATCTCTTAAATTAGTTAAGGTTTAAATCTAGCTACTTTGGTTGAGTAGAATTTGAAATATATGATTTAAATATTTTCAAGCAATTTTTCAAAAGTAAGTTGTAATGTTTTACTTTTTATGTAAAACTACATTTAAGAAGTTTAATGCAATTCACTTCGTGTGATTATACCTACGCGAAACTTTAATCAAGCGAGTAAACCCATTGACAGACAAACAAACAGTTTCTTAGGCTAAATCGAATTATTCAGCCAGAAAGTTTACCTAGTAATTTAGTGTAGACCTGAATTAGTGAGTACTTTGAAGACGTAAATACGTAATTTGGAATGAAATAAGTTTATGTACACTAAGTAAATGTTAATCACAATTGTTATAAAAGTTAATTAAGATAACAACAATTTTTATTACTCAACTCATTAAGTCCAACATCATTTTGAAGGATCTACTTTATTTTAAACTCTGTACAAATTGGTAATTAAATAATTTTATAATCCTAGCTATTTTGTTTTTAATGTTCGAAAAAACCAAACGAATGATACAATATGTATTTTATGTTTCTTTTCCTTCTCTTTAAAAGAAAACAAAAAATCAAGGAATTCTCAATGAAAATGGATATTTTGTAATAATACATTGAGAAGGTTCGGGTGTAATAGGTTAAAGTTATTACCGTTGTTGCTTAACAATATTATTGGATGAACTATTTTCAAGCTAATAAACAAGTAACAGCTATCTAAAACTTTTTTAAATTACTACTCTATAAATAAAGTTACTCTATAAATAGAGTACTTGGAGTCTCCAAGTCAGTTTTTACTACTTAAGGTGACTAAGGAAGTTATACTATAGGTTTAATTTCGTAGTTTACAAAATACGCTTTTGATTTAGAAAATTCTTAGCATTTTTTAATTTGGAAAACTTAAATATCCAAAGAATTTTGTAAATTAAAAGCGTAGTTTGTAAACTACGAAATAAAATCTTACCTAGCCTCCGAAGTCACCTTAAACTACATTTTGCGTATTAATAAAAAAATTATTGCGTTAAATTCAGAAAAAATTTTTTAGATGAATGAGACAATTAAGATATTTTGATTAAATGTCGGTTATAGACTCTTTTCGATATTGACTTGGAATTTTTTCAGAGATAGTGTAGCATTACAGAGTTCAGCCATGACTTACATTTGCATAAATTGCAATAAAATTTTTCATATGATTTAATGGGTAAAAAATAACATAGGAACTCCTTCAAACATACTGTAATAAACAAAAAAGAAAATGCATTAAGAAACTAAGAATAGAATATACATACAAGCTCCAATCCACCAAAAATCGTAAAATTTTTATAACAAATCATCCCACACCCACCCTCCAACCATATAAAATCCAACAATCGCGCTCCACAGTGCGCCTCGAGTGCCGCACACTGCAAACAAGCGCGCCTGGCGGCGCGACTCTTGAATTTGCCCAGGCGTATATCGATTTTGCGCGCTCTGGAGTTCGGGAATCTGCCTGCGGAAAATGACATTCCCTAATATGCTCGTTTCGAACAATCGAGCGACGGAAGGAAGGAAGGAAGGAAGCCGGCGCAAGCGAGCCGTATAAACCAATTACTCAATCCAATACCGAAACAACGAAATCCTTCGGGTACATTAGAAGTTGGAGGCCGCGGGCCAAGTTGCCCGCTCGCTCGCGCCAATGGAAATTCGCAATCATAGCGGGGCTCCGCGCATAGGGAAGTCTCCGATGAACGATCGCGGCATGCGAGGCTCTGTGTGTAGGAGAGTGGAGAGCTTGATTGAGAGCTCTGGGGATGGACGGAGCTGAAGAGAGCGATGACGCTGACCGGGACTGTCTTAAAGTACCTATTGTGGGCGTCATTTACTCGAATTTCCATTAGGACTTGACTTGAGTGGAGACGGTTCTCTTAGCCTTGGGTTGGACTTTGTTCGTAGTTGGGGTTGGTATAAATTTTCGGGTAAAATTCGTTGGAACTAGGTTTTATGTTTGCTTGTTTTATTGTTTTTTGGAAAAATTTGAATGAAAGTAAAGAGTGTGGGTGTTTTTTATAGCGCCGCTTTTCTTTTGAAAAATTAATTCGGTATTTATGGCAGCGATATTGCGGAAAAACCTTTTAAAATTCATCACTATATTCTATTTTTGTAATAAAAGACCGTTTTTTGAAAGCTTTTTCGCGGAATGTGGAATATCCGCTTATTTTCTACAAAATAAAATAAAAATAGAATGAAAATTTTAAATAAAAATAAAAATAAAGCACAGCCTGGAAGCTCTAGAGCTATAGATCATATGAATGCGGCCTCTTTTATTATTTATCGCCAAAAATTTTAAGACTGAGATTTACTGAAGCTCTAGAAACTTTTGTTGCGAAAGAAATAAAATGAAGTAAAGTAAATTGAAAGAACGGATGGTAAAAGCAAAAAAATAAAAAAACATAATAAAATAAAGTATTCATCCTTGTACTTATAACTTTATCAAATCACACAAATGATCAAATCTAATCACTCCCAAATACAAAAACATTATCACTCCCAACCGACTTTATTTTTCTCCCATCAGAATCCCGAAACAATCTAACCACGCAATCGCACCAGCTCCACCAGATTACCACTCGGCATTTCCCTAAACCCTCTAGTCTCCCCACTCTCCCCTAATTATAAATCGATGAAGAAAAAAGAAAGTCTTTCAATTAGGTCCCCCGGCTTTCTCGCTCTTTCCACCTCACCAAACGATCACGACACCCGATAAGAGCATTTCCTCGTCTTCGCCGACGGCTGCGGCACGCAACGATCGGCCCTTTTGCCGATACCGATCTTCCCTTGGCGCGTTCGCGCCTGCAAGTGACAAACACGTCGATCGCGCAGAGTCAGCGCGCTGATCCCCTTTTTAAGGATGTGTACTGTCGGATCTCACGCTCAGATAAAGAGATCGAGGCACTCGCGCCGATGAGGAAATCGGTAAAGACGATCGGCTGAAAGTCGTTGAGCCGAACGCCTTTTTTTGGTTTGGGCTAAGTGCGTAGGCGTGCGTGTTGGGGAATCGCTTGGGCTGCGAAAGTTTCACGGTTGCGCTGTGGGTAATAGGAAAGAAGTGCCTTGACGCCACGTGTTTTGGTGCGAGGCATGCAATTTTGGGCTCACTGGTGGGTGATTTTCACGCGAGTGTCACACCTGAGTGTGAGAGTATTTAGCTGGGAAAAGTAGATTGGGTAGAATTTGAGCTTCTGGGAGTAGCGGGCGGGATAGTGAATCTGATTTCGAGATTAAGAGAG
>JAPYZB010001248.1:0-17074 GCA_030522745.1 Eupelmus kiefferi | reverse complement strand
TTTCAATATTTGAAAACATTTTATTTTACGAGTATGTCATAAAAATTATTGATTTTCGGTTCTGTAAACTTTTATATCAGATGATGCTGTATTTGCGAACTTTCCTAATATTCGTTGATAATATATTTTTAAGAATTTCAATAAACGAAACATACGTAAAATTTATAATATATGTAAAAATAAATAATTTATCATGAAAAAATAGTTATTTTTGATAAGATATAAAATAGGTATATGCAATTCACTTTGTTCACTCTTTAAAACGAATAAAGTTCGTAAAGATGAGTTTTATGCTTACGGTTAAAAAAGAAAATTTACACTTTTAGTGTCAATGTTTTTAGCCCTATATAATAATATGATAAATAAGTTTTTGTCAGAATTAATTAAATGTTATTTTTTACAGGAACTGGATGAAAATGACGAAAGTTTAAAGCGAGTTGGTGGTGGTTTGGATGAGTTAAATACCATTCTAAATGCCACCCAGAAAAAAATCAACAAGTTTAAGGTACCGCATACTGATGAATGTTACTTATAGATTATAAAAACCGATCCTACATTTTTCTATCTCTTAAGAAAAAGAAAAAATAATTACTTTGACAACCTTTGAGCTTTATTAAAGTTTTCAACTATGCAAAATAATTGACGTCTGGCTTTTAGCTCACAAAATATAGTCATAAGCTAATTTCAAAAAAATTTCTTTAAAAAAAGTATTTTCTTCACATTATCACGAAAACACGAAAGAGAAAAAATAGCATACTTTGCTTTATACAGTACGACGCTTTAGGAAATCTCCTGAGCAATCTGCTACGAGCATAAGGCGTAATTTTCATTTCTCCTAAGTGGGGTTCCGTGCCAAAGAGAGAGAGTCGCAAAGTGTGACAAGACGAATGAAAAAGCCAAGGCGTGACATGTACCGTTAACCGAACAAGAAAATGTTCGTTATAATATTTTAGTCGAGACAAATGTATAATATAACAAATATTTTGATGAATTAAATACGCTAAAAATGTAGGTAAAGTGATTAAATATATAGTTCTTAACGATTAAAAAACATTTTAATTTTTTAAAAGCTTTTACATTTTTTACAGTTTTTTATTTTTAATCAACTGTGTTAGTCTAATTGACCTCTTAGCCAATACCATTAATTTAGTCAATTACGCTTGCATGCTGAAAGTTTTAATACGTTTTGAAATTCAGCCTCTAAAAAAGTAGCTTACTTTCCATTCGGTGTTGAAAAATTGACTACTCTTTATAATTATTAACAACAATGAAAGAAATCATTTAACAACTAAATTAAATATCTCTATCAGGCACACCGCACTTAAAAATTACCAAAACTTCAAAAACAGACTTAAAAAAAGATTCAAAAACCTCTCCACAAACTTTAGTTTACTAACTAAGTTTACTAACCACCCATCATACTCCCACAGAACGTCTGCGGCAGCCTGGGCACGCTTCTAAAAGCGCGCGTCGGCTCGCAGCCCGGCACACCCGAGCACAAGTCGCGCTCCGGCTCGGCCAGTTCCGAGGCCCAGCCGTCGTCCAGCGAGCAGCAGCCGGCTGAGGACGAGGCGGCCGGCAGCCCAGAGAAGCAGGAAGCCGAGGCCGGCGACGAGGCGGAAGCCGGGGACGACAGGCAGCGGCTGGCCACGGCGAGGAAAGCCGACCTCAATGCCAAGATGGGCTCGCATCTCAATAAGCTCGACTCGCTGATAAGCAAGGCTGAGAATGCCCAGTATAGTATGAAGCATCAGAACAAGCAGATGAAGTCATTTCTTAAGTAAAGGTGGTTTGAGGAGGGAGGTGGATTCTGGGGGGGATAGTTGGACTTTTAGCTTCGTTGAAGGGGATGGGAACTTGTGGGGTAGGAAAGTAAGTTTTGGCTTCAATTGAATTAGGTTGGAAGGTGATGTTTTCTTTTGGGTTTCGGTGAAGCGTCTGATTTAAGATATTCGAGATTAATTTTTCATTAATGTACGCCTAAGGTATGAATAAGGTTTATTAAGTTATACATTTATACAATGATATTTAATGTGCTATTTGGGAGAAGCTCTTACAATCGTGTGAAACATAATTATTGAGATAAAAAATTAAGTGTTACCCACAATCGCGCAAATAAATTATTTAATGAATAAATCGCTTTTATGAAATTGAATAAGCAAAAATTTAAGTCTTTTTTTTAAAATGATTTTAATTGAATTAATAAGTTGAAGCACTCTTAAAATAATAATTGACTTAAGTAGGTACTATTTGAGGCCAAATAATTAACTATAATTAGAAAAGATTGTAGCTTTTTTCATCATAGGAAGAGCAATGAAAAAGAAGAATATTAATTCTTTGTTGAGAATGTATTGTTATAATATACATATATTCATGTATCTTTGGAAAATTTGAAGGTGGAATAATATTTATGTGCTTTTTATACAAAACAAATTTGATAATAAGTAGCTGTTTCGAAAAATTCATAAAGCACACCACATATACCTATATAACTTCGTAAAAATTTTTAAGAGAAAGATTTTTCGGTTTTCTTTTCATATTATAAAATCGATGTTAATACAATTGAAATTAAATACATCAAATTGATAACAGTTTCATTTGAAAAAATTATTCATATGGCAGATTTAGTTTATTTAAAAATAGTTTGTTATACTCTATTTTTTTAAATAAAAATTACAAATATTGGCTAAAATGTGAGGAAATTTCGTTTGTATCCTGCAGTTTGTGCTATACATATCAGTAAGAAGCAGGAAAATATTCTCTTATATGTAAGCATTGAAACAATTACTCATTTTGCTTTAATACTATTTATTTTTTAAATATTTTTGTTAGACGGTAAAAAGAGAAAAAAATGTATGCTATTGTATTAATTGTTAAACATTTTTTCTCATAAGTAATATTAAGTTCTATTTACTCAAATAATACTTTTGTACATTTTTTCATTTATGAATTATAAAGGTCTGATGTTTTAAGTAATAAACATAAAATAAACAATTAGAATATGAATAATATAGCTAGAAAAATAATAATACGAAGACTTTCTAAGATTTTCAACTGACTTTAAAGTTGTTGTAGTAATTCATAAAAAAATAATATATTCTATATTGTATATGTTCCCATTTAAAATTTCAATAATTGTTTAGAGAAAATATGTATTCGAACAGCGCCTAAAAACGAATGAAAACAAAGACGTATGCAATTGAAATTTAAAAGTCTTTACCGCTTTTGTTACTGCATAAAAGCAACATTGTACAATGAATATAAAACCTAGAGAGAAAAAAATTCCCTTAAAAGATTCCGTAGATTTTACGGAACGGAACATAGAATCAGCGTATTTTTTTAAAAGGTGTATCTGTTATTAGGTACTTGTTCAGTAACTGTTCGAATAATATTTTTATAATAGAGCCGCGAGTTTCGCGAAATAGTTGCAAGTAGTTTTTAAACTACTCTTACCGACAAGCTGGATTTTTACACCATGTGATCATGTAAAGGATTAAAGCAAAAATGCCCCATTCGAACGAATTGTGATGCTCTCATTTCAACGAAACTTGCCTCTTTCATGTATATGTGAGTGCATTCGCTCCAAGTAAAAATATATTAAATTTACGTGAACAAATAAAAAAAAAATGAAAAAAATGGATTAATAATTTAAGGACAATCTATTTCTCACTTTTAATCGTGATTTTGAAATCTTATACCGTTAGTTTTATTGATTATAGCGTTTTAAAATTTTGTATATGTCTTGATAAAGTCTACGTGTTTTACGACGAATTAATATATCTGAGATACATTAATTAAGCCAGTTGACACGGCCGATTGATCCAATTTATTGGAAAGTTGCATCGCGTTCAATGCGAATTATAATTAAATAGCACGCGTTATACCGACCCAGAATACGCTTATAAGCCTACAATTATTATATTATACGCATTATAAATACACGAATAATGATGTAAAAACATTGTATGTCGTCCATGTATATTAACGAAGTAAGCATTGTAAATGATAAAGAATCAATTGTCTGCCGTTATGTAACAAGCTTGTTGACGCTTAATGAAGCAATAATAAATTATAATGTTGAAAAAAAAATGCTTTTTCTAATTATATTTAATCATGCCACTAATTGCTCGCTCCTCATCTAATGTAACTAATTTCCATTTAAATTTCACCGACCTTAGAGTCACTATTAATCAAGCATTCATAAAGCTCAATTTAAATTTTCCAGTTGTGAATTAAATTATTACTTCAATTGACGCAATCCGATGAAACAAACCTGCTCTCTTTACATAAACGACTCTACATCGTCCGGAATTTCAAACATCTGTACTATATTTAACAACTCACCAAAAAAAACATGCCTCCAAAAGTCTCTATATGCCGCAAATACCACAGCCACATATACACACAAACACCTCCCACAAGCACAACCTCAAAAACTCGCGAGTCGCGCGCAGAGCGGGCAGACGACGCCGCATCACCACGTTGGCGTTACCCGCTAAAAGATGGCGGCCTCCAGCGGCAGTGTCAGTCCTTTACACGGCCACAGTCTCGCCTCGACACTCGCCGATACGCGCAC
The DNA here is from genome assembly GCA_030522745.1 of Eupelmus kiefferi. Lineage (NCBI taxonomy): Eukaryota > Metazoa > Arthropoda > Insecta > Hymenoptera > Eupelmidae > Eupelmus > Eupelmus kiefferi. The sequence continues at coordinate 12,498 of JAPYZB010001248.1, read as the reverse complement.
AGTTCCGTAAACAGGCCAAAAGCGTCGCAGCCGCCGCGCTGCGCAGCCAAGGAGAGGATGCACGCGCTGCCGGTCTCGCCGCGCGTCTTCGCGGCCATCCAGACGGTGAACACGCGCGAGCTCGCCCGCTGCAGCGAGCGCGAGGTCCGGCCGATTCTGCCCTGCTTGGTTAGGATGAGCCTGATCGCGCCGCTGGACACCACCAGCGAGTGCATCGAGGCCAGGAAGGAGATACTCACTATACTCTCAGGGATAGAGTCCGTCAATTCCATGGTGGCTTTGTTGTCGATCGACTTTCACAGTTTGGAGATTGATGTCAGGAGGGAGCAGCAGCTCAGGTGAGGCACTTGTTGAGCTTTGCTTTGAGATTCAAGTTTCGATAAGGGGGCTTTAGTTTTGGGTTTTTGGCTCGGGCGATGGTTTGAGAGTTGGTTGGGGGTTGGCGAGGGGGATAGGATGCATAGTGGAGGTTTACTGTGTTTGTATTGATAGTCAAGTTTGCTTGCATAAGTTTGGAAAGCTACGTGATTTTTGGATATATGTTTAGAGTTTGTGGTTTTTATGTAGCTGTAAAATTAATTTGGTTTAAATCAATACTTTTCATTCAACTATTTTAGTTTTATGTATACAGAAATTTTATTTGGTTCGTTAGTTTAAAATTTACTACTTGATGTAAATATTATTTCATTCTCTTAAAGTTTTAATTTATGTATTTCAGACAAAAGAGGGGTAATGTTCAAGCAGACAGCATTTTGGCACAATCACTACAAAGTGCACTTATTTTGGAATTTGAACGTAGTGATGCAAACAGACGCATTCGTTTGGTTTTAAGTGAAATCCTGTATATATCATCACAAATTCAAGAACTTCAAAAGAACCAAGAGTTTCAAATTAAGCAATCGGATTTATTTGATAGTGTTGTGTATATGGAAGAAATTAGTTACATCATTTGTATTGCTCTGGCTGAATTACCAGATCTCTTATCAATACCCGATATATCTGAAACTTTACTTCACATAAAACATGGACCTGAAATAATATGCTGGATTGTTGCCAATAATCCTGACTGTTTTATGGAAGTCTGTTCGCACTTGATAGCCAATGGTGAGCGTCAAGAAGAATCGGATCTCAGCACCATAAGAACTCAAACATTAACAATGTTGTGTCAAATGAATCCAAGTCAATCACTTGTAGTGCGTGCAAAGTGCATTGAACTTTGTAGAATGCCAGCATTGGCTATAACTTTAAGTTTGGACAATGATAATATAAGCAGTTCTGTGTCAGAAAGTGATATAGTTGCTTTTATATCTGGCCTGTTGCTTGGCAGTGATCAAACGGTAAACTTTGTTAAAAATCTTTCATTTCAATTCATTTCATATTTTTATATTTTTTATAATAAAAAATTCATTTTTTAATTTTTAGGTGAGGTCATGGATAGGAATGTTTATAAGGAACGGTCAGAAAAGAAAATGGGAATCGCATACAGCCCTACAGGCCCTCAGAGATGAACTATTAAGGAGGCTACAGGAAATAACTTCGCATAGCTCTGATGGAAAAATGGCAGAGTGTCGTGTGGTCCAGGCAAGCGCTTTACTCAGACTTTACTGTGCCCTTCGCGGAATCGGAGGCATAAAGTTTCAGGACGAGGAAGTTGTAATGATCGTCAAATTACTCACGTCACACCCACCTCCATCTCCTGCAGGAGTCAGATTTGTTTCATTAGGCTTGTGTATGCTTATTGCCTGTCCCTCGTTGATTGGCCATCACAATCTAGAGAGGCCGAGCATTGAGTGGGTACAATGGCTTGTACGCGAGGAGGCTTACTTCGAAAGCGCAAGTGGCGTTTCGGCCAGCTTTGGTGAAATGCTGCTCCTCATGGCCATCCACTTCCACAGCAATCAGTTATCGGCTATCTGCGAATTGGTCTGCGCCACTCTTGGCATGAAAATACTCATCAGGCCGAATAATCTCACGCGCATGAAGCAGATCTTCATGCAGGAGATATTCACAGAACAGGTAGTCACCTCGCACGCAGTCAAGGTGCCCGTCACCGCCAATCTTAGCACCAATATTCCCGGCTTTCTGCCCGTTCATTGCATCCACCAGCTGCTGAAATCTCGGGCCTTCGCCAAGCACAAAGTACCCATCAAGAACTGGATTTACAGACAGATATGTGCGAGCGTGCCACCCCTACATCCAGTACTGCCGGCTCTCGTCGAGGTCTACGTGAACTCGATCCTGGTGACCAGCAGCAAGATCGTCGAGCACACTAACAAACCCATCACGGAGGACGAGATTCGACGAGTGTTTCAGAACAGCGTGTTCGGCGCCAATTTTGACATGAAGAGAAAAAGCAAATGCGTAACGGATATGGAAGTCGACTCTGTTACCGTCGATGCGACGCGGCCGTCTTTAACTTCGCAATTATTGTTTCTTTACTATCTGCTATTGTACGAGGACGTTAGATTGGCGAATATGCACAGTTTCATTCAGCAGGGAAGAAAAGTTAAGTCTTACTCGACCGAATTCCTGTCGGAGTTGCCCATAAAGTATCTTCTGCAGCAGGTGCAGAGGGATCAGATGAGCTACGCTGGTCTATTTTCCCCGCTGCTCAGGCTGCTCGCCACGCATTTTCCACATTTGTCCCTAGTCGACGATTGGCTAGATGACGAGGCAATAAACGTGGACACGGGTATAAAAAATCACGAGACTGTTGTAATTAACGATTCGACCATCAGAGAAGCTTTTGATCACATACAGAGCTGTCCGTCGAGAACTGGCATGCTCCTTAGGCAACTGATGTCGATGAAACCTACAGATATTTGGCCTTATGCTAAAACGATCATTCAGTTTTTTAAAAAGATTTTGGACGATAAGGTGCCTAGGTATATACAAGGTACGATATCTGCAATGTTGATTTTAATTTCGATATTTTTTAATTATAAAGATACTGAAATAATTTTAATTCATTTTGTATTTCAGAACTTTATCAGCAGGTATGGTTAAGATTGAATACAGTATTGCCTCGCTGTCTCTGGGTGCTTTCAATAAATGCACTGTTTATAGAAAATTCTGCAGTGGCAACTGTTTTTTTGACGCAAGAAAATATCGTTTTGGATCCACTTCAAGTTTTACGCTGCGATATGAGGGTTTTTCGCTGTGCACCCGTTTTATCTGTGATACTTAGGTACGGTATTATTTTTTTTATTTGTAAGGCATTACATATTTTTGCTTACATCTTTTCTTGTATTTTTTTAGAATTTTACAAGCAACATTAGCAGCATCTCGATCACAGCTATCAAGACACATGCAAGACAGACCTTTAACGGAGAAAACCGGACAATTAACTAGCGAAATTGAAAGAGAAGAGCTTAAAACTGCTCTAATTGCCGGTCAAGAAAGTGCTGCTGTACAAATATTACTAGAAGCGTGTCTCGAAACAGAAGAAGATAGGACGGTCGCTGGACAATTGTGGTCCCTTCGCGAGATAAGAAGCGTCGTTTGTTCTTATCTCCATCAAGTTTTTATTGCAGATCCTTCTCTTGCGAAACTGGTACACTTTCAGGTAAACAAAAAACCCATTTTGTATCCATTTTTTATAAATTAAACAAATATGAGATGATTACTAATAACAATGAAATTGATTTTTATAGGGATATCCACGAGAACTGATCCCAGTAACAGTGGCAGGTATTCCCTCTATGCACATCTGCCTAGACTGGATACCAGAACTGATGGCCCAACCTGAATTGGATAAGCAGGTCTTCGCGGTGGACCTAGTTTCACATTTAGCCGTACAGTACGCGCTACCTAAGGCACTTGGCGTTTGTCGATTGGCGATCAATACCCTGGGCACGTTGCTCGGCGCCCTTCCGGCCAAGGATCGCGTGTCTTTATTTATGCCAATTTTGCCAGCTCTGACTAGGATAGGCTTTGCCTTCCCGCCTCTAGTAGACGGAGCCATCGATCTGCTCGTGCAACTGGGCCGAGTAAGTTCAGCACAAGCGGCTCTCGGTGACGATTCGGCCGAGATACTTTGCCAAGAAGTCAATGCCACCTTTTCATGTTTACTTCAAAAGGCCGTTCTTCAATCAAGCGTTTATTGAGAGAAGAATTGGTTTAGATATTACGTGTTTTTTTTTTCAACTGACTTAGAAATACAGATGAAATCGACGAGTTTTTGAAAATCTTAATTATTAGAAAAATGTTGCACGTGTTCTTAACGAAATATTAAGAAAACTACCAAACACGAATTTATTCATAACTTTGTCTTTAATAAGATAATGATTTTTCGGATACTTATTAATCAATTTCAATTTAGACAAATTATTTTTTGATTTCCAAAAGTAAATTTTATACAAAAGAATTAGTGGCGAGTAATTTACGTCGATCACGCCGTACAAAAAATCTGCGGATACTTATAAATTTTTTTATTTACATACTTAAAATATTATAAAATAACAATTTAATTCTCGATAGTTTAAATTTTATTTTTGTTTAAATAATATTGCTTAGACAGTTTACTTTTGTCTTTTTAATATTGTAATTATTATTGTGTAATTAATCTTTAAAGATAAGCAGTGTTGTAAAAATTTCTTAATAGTAAAGATTTTATTTTAGTAAACTGTACTATTCAATATTTTTGTCTGCAAAAATAACATTTAAAGTTGTTCCGAAAACACAAAAATTAAATTTAACTGAAAGATTAAGATCGAAAATATTGTTAAAAATCATGTAAATAAATTAGTAATAAAAAATGTATTTTATTGTTCATAGATTTCTAAAAGCTAAGGATTTGTAATAAAGACTAATTTGTAAATTTAATATGGAGTTTTTTACTCATCTGATATCAATAACTCTATTTACAAGATCTACTATACTTTATTTCTTTAAAAAATTTATATTTTAAATTTGAACATAATACTTTAGGGGATAATTTTAAAATGATAAATACATCCACTTATATAAAAATATTTTATATTTTCATTAATATCTTTGACATGCGTAATTGTAATCTTAAATTATGTTACAAAATTTTATTATAGTCTTACAACTACTACTTTTATATAAAGCACAATTTTACAAATTACATAGATTTTAAACTATATCGAACAATAACGTAATTCATAATATTAGTTTTTCTAACAAATGCGTAAATTTTCAAACGCTCATGTGATCGCCGTGCACGAGTGCCTCGGAACCGCATGCGAAAATCAGGCACATGTTGTGAACAATATTTTATGATGTTAGTATGCGTAAAATTGCATTTTTAAATACTTTAAAAAGACGTGAGGTACAATTTTATGCATGCTGTATCGTAAAATGATATGTAAAATGTCTATACAGAATTTAAAAATTTATAAATTAAATATCTAGTTTAATTCTTTTCTTTGCATATATTTCAAGTGACTTTTTAATTTTGCCTCTATTATCATCTAATATACTATACATTTGCGCAAATAAATTTTTGGCAGATTCTTGCATATACGCATTTTTTCGTACTACAGCTTCTCTTTTATCAACAGAATCAGCTAACTGTTGACTCACTGTTTCTAATTCGTTTGATACTTTAAGAACAGATTCATTTAATTCAGCCACATTAGTTTGTAATTTTTTAATTTCGTCACGCTTTTTATTTTCTTTAATCTTTATTTCCTGTTTCCGTTTTTCTTCTGAGGCTTTTCTCTTTTCTACTTTTTCTGAAAGTGTATCTTTTTTGGTTTGCATTGCTTCTATCTCTCTATTGTGCGATTCAAGTAAAGTTGTCTTTTTATTTAATTCCTTTGTTCGTTCCTGCATAAAAGTATTCATTAGATTCTTTTTTTCTTCCAATCTATTCATAAAATTAGGTTCACAGATTCCATTTTCTGGCATCAATAATTCATCAATATTAATGTTAGAATCAGAAAGTTGCATAAACAGTGCTTGATTATAAGCTAATATAGTTTTTACAAGATTTGTATTGGATGAAACTAGTTTCATGTCTAAAGAATATGCTTCTTTTTTAATTTCTTCTAAATGGGCTTCAAAATTTTGTATATAAGTTTGTTGCTCTGTGCATGCTTTAACAATTTCATCTCTCTCTGTCACAGACATTGGTTGTTTTTTAATGGTATTGCTTAATTCTTCCTTGGTAGTTTCTAATTTTTTAATATCCTTACTGAACATTTCTGTATCTTTATTTAGTTGTTCAATTTCCTTCAGTGTTTTTTCAATGTATTTTTGCTGTTCTAAAATATGTTCTTGCTGTTTAGTTCGATCTTTTTTCATATTACTCAAAGTTTGCTGTAATTCATTTACTTCTTCATTGATTTTATTAGTTTTCTCTTGTTCCTTTTCTAAATTTTCTTTGACCTTTTCATACTCTGAATGAACTTCTTCATACCTTTGAGCATTTATGCCACGCCTTTCTGCTTCTCTTTGAAAGAATTCTTGTATTATTCTTTCTTCATCTTCAGGCTTTTCCTCATTCCATGCTTTATAACATTGTATCATTACAAGAAATGTGTTTCTATGGTTTTCTTTCTCTTCTTCAGTTTCTCCAATTATTGGCAATCTGTCAAGAGTGAATATTTCACTAGCTAAATCTTTAACTTCGCATAATTCAACTAGCCAACAAATCCAGCCAATAGCGTGAGGCCAGGAATGCATCGTATTAGCAGTTTTTAGCCAAGACTTGTTCATCAATCCTGGATAATGAAGTTTTTTTGCTATTTTTGGTATTTCCTCAATATAATTAGTAACAGTTAACATATGCTTCATATCAAGAAGCTTTACCAACAAATTTGTAGCATCAACAAATATTTTTAAAGTAAGGGGTTTGATGCTACCATTGCTATTTAGAATCAAGCTTTGACCAATAGAATGAAAATAATTATCAATCTTATTCAACATTTCATTCTGATAATTCTTATCAGTGAGAGGTCGACTGTCTTTTTTAGGACCTTTTGGAGCCAGAGCAAGGGCTCTTTCAGCCGAAGATGCTCTGACATTTCTGCCATCGCTAGTTGGCACCATGTGCCGAGAACCACTAGCCTTTGGCGTGATATATCCTTTTGAAGCTACATTGGCTTGATCGACGCACGATGCTCTGGCTCTACTCCCTTGATCAATAAGAGATGGCCTAGCAGACTTTTCTATTGCATGGGTGTACCGATTAGCTGGCATTGGGGAAATAGCAGATAATCCAGTGGTATACTGACCGATAGATGTTTTCGCACCTAAAATAAAAAAATCCAATACATAAAGTAACAGAACTAAAATACGTAGAAATAAAAACAATAAAAACAATAATAGTCAAGTACCAGTCGTAGGCCGCAGATTCGACTTCCGCATGCCACTGAGCCTGTCGGTCGACAGGCTGCGTATCCTCGGTTTTGGTATCATCGTGTCCTGGCTCCCGAAATTCGCATCCTTCGCTTTTGTGCTCTGCGGTCTTCTTGGATCAGTCCTAAGCGAATTCCTGTCCTGATCCTGCTGTGAAAATCTGCCAGGGTTAGACGAGGATCGACGCCTGTTTGTGGTCGTCGAACTTTTCCGCATTTTTGCGGTTTCACTGGTATCAGTTTCTCACAAAATTAAGCACCTTATTACACTTGTTTTGAAGATTTTTGGAGAGAATTAATAGGAGTAGACGCGAGATCATCCGAAACCCGCCAGATCTTTGTTTAAACTTTTCAAATAACCGTCATCCCGGATTCCCGCATGCGCGACGCTACGGCTGCGCATTGTTTACTCAGGGCTACCAAAACGACGGTAGGTTTTGAAATGTGTTTTTAATTTTTTATATTGTTGTTAAATTTCGGAGTGATTGTTGATGTAATTATAGATAATTATAAATTAATTTATATTATTGTTATTATAGTGTGCATTTGCGAATTTTTTAATAAAAATTATCTAAAATATAATAAATAAATAAAAACAGAATTAATTAATGTAAAAATAATTAATTTTATCTGATTGTGTAAAAATTAATATTAATTTACAAACATTATTTTAAGTAATAAATTTAACAAAAATGTTCAGAAAAGCTATTACTACAAGTGTGTATATCTATATAGCATAGATAATAGAAATTTGGAGCTGATGCGTTGTCGGCAGTGGCGGCCGATTGCCTCGTCCATTTTGTTCCCAGAGCAGGGAATGAACATTTCTCTCCCTTTAGCTGGTTACACGTCTCGTGTCGCTTAAGACTTAAAGTAAGTGTAAAATTCGTTTATTTATTTAAAAATACAATCTCAACCTTTTAAATAAACTATTAAACTATTAAAATCAATCGTCAATAAATTGGATCGCATAAAAATGATTGGTGATACAAGTGGATGATAGTCGCGTGTCGCCGACAGTGTTTCCACGCCGCCTCTCATCGTTTCTCACGTGTTTTTTCAACTTTGACAAATATTAGTGAAACTATAACTGAATGATGATTTCAATTATCACCATCTTTCGACTGATGCGTTGTGATGTTTACCTTTGAACTGATTGACTCTCTGAAGAAAATTGCAGATTTCGCGACAACAATACTAAGTTCATAACCTAAAATCTTTTGTTGATCTTTTGCAGAATGCGTTACGTGGCCGCTTACCTTTTGGCTATCCTGGGAGGAAAGACGTCCCCCAGCCAGACTGACATCGAGAAGATCCTCTCGTCGGTCGGTATCGAGGTCGATGCCGAGAAACTGAAGAAGGTCATCTCTGAGCTCAATGGCAAAAACATTGAGGAAGTGATCGCCCAGGGTAAGTTTCAGCGTGGTTGCATACATGTTGCGCAATTTATTTTGTGTGGAAGTTAATTTTTAATTATTATATTTGTTTTATAGGTCGCGAGAAGCTCTGCTCGATGCCAGTTGGTGGTGGAGCAGCTCCCGCAGCAGTTGCTGCTGGAGGTGGTGCTGCTGCTGCCGCTGAAGAGAAGAAAGGTCAGTATTGTTTTCTACATTTAGTTGAGAATTATTAAATCCATTACAAATGTTTGATACATAATTTGGAAATTAAATCAATATTATTTGAATCAAATATTTAATAAAAATAGTTATTATGTAAATTCACTGTTGTTTAGTAAGCTTTTTAAAAAATGAACATGGTTTATTTTTTTATATAAAATTAGTAATGCATTTGTGTTGTAACAAGTATATATTAAGTATTATATTTAAATTTATTGAGTTCAAGTTTATTTTTAAAATGATGTTTTTAATCAACCATCTTTCGACTGAGTCGTTGTGCTGTGAAACTTTTATTTCTGATAATTACTTATTCTATAAAGAATGTGTTGTTTTTAAATGAACAAAAATTAAAAATGCTTTATTTTTCATTACAGAGGAAAAGAAGCCAGCTAAAGAGGAATCAGAGTCAGAAGATGAAGACATGGGTTTCGGTCTTTTCGACTAAGCACCAAAGTTGCTGCTGGACGTTTTATTAATCAGCGAAAGAGCAGCATTGAATTTAGCATTAATTTTTTATTGAATATTGATGACTGTCGATGCGTCTGACGCTGAACAATAAATATTTTCCATAAAACTAAAATAATTGTTTCTACTTTTTTAAATTTCCTTAAGAATACATGTTAAAGTTGAATTCACACTAACAATTATATATATTCATATTAAAAATTATGTAATTTACAAAAAAATATATTTTCTTTTTTTGTAGCATTTTGAGTATTATAAATTGAAAAGTTCACTATTATTTTATTTGTTGTTTCAAAGTTAAAATTGTATTCTAACAACTTTATTGTTTGTAATAATTTATATTAGTGTTTTTATTTAAAATGAAAAAAAATGTAAGAGTTAATATCAACCTAATTTAATTTTTTTTCTAAAGAAAACTTTTAGATGATGATAGTCTTTGTCTATTTTGTAATGTTAAAATGCCCTATTTTTCGTGTATGTTTAATGCTTCTGTCATCCTTAAAAAGTAGGCCCTCTGTATAAATTATTAATCTTTGATACTTCTCATCTTTAACCGGAAAAATTAGTCTAAAAAAATTAATATACTAAGTATAATTTTACACCATTTTCTGACGAATTATTTAAATATTTTCGTATGCAGAATCAGTTTTTGTTTGTACTTGATAATTTGAAAATAAAATAAAGCGCAAAAAAATTTTTTAATAATTTTAATTATAGAAGTATACTCCATTGAAAAGTTTATATAAAAAGTAAAAGTCAAAAGCTTAATTTCCAAAAAATTAATTTTTATAATTATAAAAGTTTGACTTGCACAATAAAAATATTCTATTTTGCTACTTTGAGTAATAGAAACTGTAATGATGTATAAGTGTATCTTAATACAACTTCGCCCTTCTCTCTCGCATTCAAATAAAGATAAATAATACAGCACTACTGTAGCGCTCACTAGTAGCGCGTAAACAGTTGCAAAGAAAGCAACATAAAATCGACAAGTCATGGAAAGCAGGTACGTATTGACGAAACTAAATAGATTTGAATGAAATCTGCTTAATCTCTCACTTTTCTTGCCTACTGTTTTACATTAAAAATTCCAAAACACTTGAGAACATTAACATGGTGACGTAGTCAGTGCCCAGTAGTTAAAGTCGAGTCTGGCAATCCGTGCTATGGCAACTTTGCGAAATTTTCGCGTTCAAAGAAACCGATTTTGTTCGACCTTGGCATATGTTTACATTTCGCTTCCAAAAAGAAAATTAAATAAGCATAATAATAAGGGCCTAATTAAGTTATCTCATTATTATATTATTAACTCTTTCAATAAAATCAGGGGAAATCTAATCTTTTAAATGTTGCAACTGTGCAAAACACTTGCAACGTTTTAGCTATAAGACAATAAATCAGTGAATTTAATTTAATTTTTAAGGTGGCCCTGTCAGTATATATAGGACATAAATCACAGATTTTTTTTACTTTAATTTTATTAATTTCACAATGCATAAGCAATAGCGTATATCAAAAGAAATCATTTTCGGGAGGCGATTAAAATTTTGTTTAAGTTATTTCAAGAGGGGTCACCATGGGTATTTTGGTAATAGCATTTATGCATAAGGTACAAAATCTAATTGTTCGCTTAAAATACGTTAATTTCATAAATTTAAGTAAACAATTAAACTTTATGCGTTATTTATAAAAGCTATTACTAAAATACTCATGGTGAAACCTTCTGAAATTTCACAAAAAACAAAATCAGCTCAGGCTCGTTAAAATTATACGAAAAACAAAAAAGATTGCAGTGTTTTATGATGTTTTTCTTTTATTAACAATATCAGCGTATCCGGGCTTTAAAATAACTTGAAAAAATTTTGTATTGTTCCCCGAAAACGATTATTCTTTCGATCTACGCTTGCTTATACATTGTGAAATTAATAAAATAAAAATGAAAAAATCCATGATTTATGTCCTATATAAGTATCAGATGTATCGGATGTATCAGTAGTAGATAGGGCCACCTTAAGAGAGTAGTATCAGAACGCATCTTTGCGTGTACTGTCCGCATCTCTTTTCCAAAATCGTCAATTCTTACCTCTTCTATACACCAAACATACACCAGATTAATGTTTCACTCAATCCAACTAATCTAATCTCAACAGAAGCATCGCAGAAGAAAATGACCCGACAGTCTTGCCGACGCGCTCGAAAAACCAGGAGCAGCAGCAACAAGCTGACATCGACCTGGCCGAGTCCGGACCACCCGAACAGCTTCGCGATTTCGTCGACCAGCCAAGAAGCAACTCAGTCAACACCAGCCTCGTCGGCAGAATAAGTAAGCTGACTCTGGACGACCACGAGGACGATCAGGATGACGTGAAGGAAAGGTAACGTTATACTTTCTTATATGGATGATTCTGCCGTAACTTGCCTAAAACATACCTCAAAATTTTAGATCATCATCCATATGTATATATACCAATGAAATCCTTAAAATTCCACACTATTTTGCAGCACGATCGACCTGACGGAAGACGACGACAGCCTATTAATCGTCGAACCGCACGGGAATCACGATCGAACGATCGAGCTGTCGAGCGACGATGACCAGTCCCCGGAGATCCAAATCCTGAAACATCGGGACTCTGTTTTCTTAGCCAGGCATGAGGCCTCGGCCCGTCGGCTGCTCGACTACGACGACAGCTGCGCCTCCAGCGAACAAGACGTTTTCCTCGACTGCGAGGAGAGCCAATCTCCGGCGAAGGATGAGCGTCGATTGAGCATCGAGGTCAGCGAGGTGGAGCCGGAGAAGCAGACGGAAAGTCAGGAGCGGGTGATGAAGGGTGCGTTTTTGCTGTTTTTGAAAAATTTCATCTGATTTCTCATCTGATAATTCATAAAAAAACTAAGTTCAATTTCACAAATTTATTATAGAACTCATCAAATAATTTTTCTTTTTTTATGAAATTATCGAAGAGCAATCCGATTAGATCTCATCAGCTCCAGCGCAAAAAAATTCATATGGCCAACATCTTGCTAAAGGTATTACCAATAGTTCCCCCATATGTGGGAAATTGTGTTTCCAAGATGTGGGGGAAATATCG